>PVKZ01001364.1:335021-410910 GCA_004027375.1 Macroglossus sobrinus
TTTTTTTTTTTTTTTTTTTTTTTTTTTTTTTTTTTTTTTTTTTTTTTTTTTTTTTTTTTAACCCTACAGGCATAAGACAGCTAGACCTTGGACAAGCAAAGTTCTCACTGAAGTCAATTGGAATTTTGACTGCCTGAGGGCTGCAACATCAGACCCCAAGTCATCTATTATAAATATTTTTGACACATCAGATTCAAACACATTCAACTCTAGCTGAAAAGGTAAAAAGGCACAATCTTTCCAGTTATTTCATGCCTTGAAGGAAAACAACTCTACTTAAATGATATTCTTTCCTCACCTCAGATCCATTTGTGGGTTATGATGGTCGCCATACACCCTGTCCACAAACTGGAAAGAGATGAAGTATTTCTCAGTAAAAATAAATGGTTTTTGCTTAGGCAGCTATACTATAGGAAGCAAATTCTCACCCTTTACCACTCAGACCCTTTATTATTCACCTTATAAGAATACTCTAGGTAATGAATAGAAGAATATATTGTGTATACTTTGATATATATTTTGGTAATACAACTATAAAAGCTCTCTGTGTTTCCTGATGCTTTATAGAAAAAGAACAACAAATAAAATAACAAAATAAAAATACAAAACCCAAAACTGCACAAGAGTTCCTCTTGGTTTGTTAATTGGGCTTTTTTATTGCCTGGAACTTTCCTTCCTCTTTAAATTTCTTTTGAAGCAAGGTAATGCACAACTTATTTTTCAAAGTAATTTTTTTAAGCCTTTGATAGAGGGAAATTCCTTTATGGTTTTGTCTATTTTGTATTATAATTTATATCGCAGAACATCAGAAATAGTTTGAGAACAAAACAATGCCTATATATTGATTCCAGTGGTAAGGCTAACTATAACTCTTAAATACAAATTAGTGGATTGTGCATATTTTAATTGTGTTTAGTGACAACTTTTAGGTAACTGAGTTCTCTATAAATTACTTTTTACATATTTATTTTCTTCATTGATAATTGTTTTTCTATTTGTGTAATTCTGAATGACAAGAATATCACAATGTCATTTTATTTAAATGAGTAAATATGAGTATTTGTCTTTAAAATATTTGAAAGTATTTTCTATGGATAGATAGACATATAGTTATGCTTTAGTGCAGCAAGAAAATTACTCTTCACTGTTTATCATATTCTTGTAAGAATACAATAATATTTCAGGTGATGAGTCTATATATGTATGTGTAAATATATAATCTTTTACATATGTACTTATATGTTTACCACTTGAAGACTATATATGTATATATACACACATACATATACGTGTGTGCATATATATTTTTTTGTATATATGTAGTCTCTAAATGTAATAGCAAATTTTTGAAAATTTATTTTTTTATGAAGAACAATTAGATACAACAACAAAATGTTCTTGCTATTAAAATTTTCTACAACCCAACTACATGGACTTGTGAATGGTAGGAAACCAGAAATAATTCTGTTACTGCTTACAGTTAATGAATCATGACAAATCTAAACAACCAAATCATTCAGTAGCATCAAATTTGACCATTCTAGGCTCTACCTAAAGTCCAATTATTTGAGCAATTAAGTAAAAATGTGGCCAAATTAAATGCCTTGTACTGTGTAAACAGACCATTGGAATGAATAATTACATTTTTAATTGAAGTGGCCTATTTGTGACAGATTGACACCACATTGGTTGTCAAACATCTGGTTATTTTCTTCACATGATTTTAAGGAATAAGTCAAATTAAATAAATTAATTAATATATTTATTTAGTTAAATGAATTTTCAAACTAAATATCTTAAGTAAATTTGTAGTGTATATACATAACTTGATAACAAAGCTTGTGTGTGTGTGTGTGTATATATATATATATATATATATATATATATATATATATATACATATAAACTGCACAAAAGAAGATAACACAGTTATTTCTGGAGGCAGGATATAAGCTGAAGTTATCTGACTTCAAGGCCCATGTTGACTGATAATATTGCAGCTTTTCACATACAAGCAAATGTACAAAAATAACCAGTGTATTTAATCAATAAACTGAAAGATACTTGTTGTTGCACCACATTGATCAGTCAATGAAATGAGAATAGTTGATCTTGTAGCTGTGTTTATACATAGCCCCAAATCTATTCTTTTTAACTCAACAGAATGACTCACCTTTGACTTTTCCTTTGTGTTTACCCTGTAAGACATAACAAAGTGCCAAATCCCAAACAGCTCATTGTGGTGCAAAGGGAATCAATTTAAGTCTATAGATTTTCCTAACTCCATAGAACTCTTTCCAGTAATATGACTATGGCAGATATGTGAAACACAACAATAAATCAATTTCTTCACCTTTAACCATAAAACCTGCAAAAATTCCAAAAGGTATCCCCACAGTGCCAATATTCACCTCACATTTTCTTTACAATAATATTAAGCATTTTACAGCAAGTATTGGTTGACAACATCTCCTTGTTCCAGCTAAATATTCTCATGCTATCCTGAAACTGTCCCAGGGCAGAACTTGTGAGACCACATGATTTTTTTTTCTTTGTTTTGCATTTGTCAAAGAGATTAATGTGGCATCAGATTAAATCTCTATTTATTTCTGAAGAGTACAAATATTTTGATGGTATTCATATATACCTCTAGTCCTTCTCCAGAAGGTTTAACTAATATACATTCTCCCCAGCAGCAGTACAAGAGTTTCTTTTTTCCTCCCAGCTTAAAAAAAAAAAAAAAAAGAAAGAAAGAAAGAAAAAAAAAAGTAAATATATGCTATACCTTGAGCTCTCACTCTTCTTTCTTTGGTTTATAAGATAGCACTTTGCTGTTTCTGCTCCATTCATCTTACCATTCTTTCTTAATATAATGGGCCTATTATCACCTATCAGTTTCATCCTGGTCCTCTTCTATTCATGCTTTATTTTATATCCATGAATTCTCTGATTTTCACCTATAACTTTAATTACCACCCTCATTTGGCATACCTTCTTAATCTTTTTCTGAAAGCCACATCTATGTGGATAACTAGCTATTGCCCAACAAGTCCATCTAGAAAATTTCTCCACCAGTATTAAATTGCATTTTCCTGTTGCAGCCACATCCTATCCAAAGAGGCATAAATCTTAGCCTTGAGGGGCCCTTGTAAGTTCTCAGTTCCTTCTCTGTTCATTCTTCCTCAGACTTTAGGTAGTAACTACTTTCTGCCCTTGTAATTCTTTTATCTTATGTAATCTTTTAGTAATTTTTTATCTTATGTAATTCTTAGACCACATTTTATCTATCATCTATCTATCTATCTATCTATCATCTATCTATCATCTATCTATATATCATCTATCTATCTATCTATCTATCTATCTATCTATCTATCTATCTATCTAAGGTGAGGCAACCCTTGGTTGACCTCACAGATTGCAAGGAACTTGTCAGTTTACAATTCCTTGTTTTTTATTTTTTGTGCCTACAGCACCTGGTCTTCCTAGGTGGTCTCCTATTCAAATACTAACTAGGCCTGACTCTGCTTAGCTTCGGAGATCAAATAGTATCAGGCTTGTTCAGGGTGGCATAGCCGTAGACTTTATACCACATTTTTAATTAAGAATTTTATATTAAATTATCCCTGTTCAAATTATGGATGTAGTTTCTGTCTCCTGCATGGACCCTGACTGATCAGTTTGACATAATTTAGCTTTTGTTCATCCTTTCACTTTCAACTGATTTCTGAACATAAAGTGTTTTTGCTGTTTGTTCACTTATGTAGGATCTTCTTTGTTTTGAGTTAGTTCAGACTTATTTATATCCACCACTCTTTGAGGATTTTTAAGAGAATTGTGATTTTTAGTTTATCTGATATTTTCTTATTATTAAGATGGGAGAAATGATCTGTTGATACCTTACGTATGTTAACTAGAAGACGATCTTCTTTTTAATGCCTTAATTGGTGTAGTTACCATTATCATAATTTAAAACCTCATCATGAGCTTGATATAAAAATAACTGACTAACTGGCTTTTTTCTCCCTCTTTACATAACTCTGTTCACCACATTGTTGCCAAAGTTATGTTTTGAGAAGCAACACTCTTCGAGAGCCTTTGATGCCTTTTAAACACTGATACACAGTGTTTCAAAAAGTGAGTCAACTCTCTTCACCCTCTCTTACTATTGTTTCCCACTAAGTAGCACTGCATGTCACAAACACACAGTCCATTCTTGGGAGAACTTGTTTCTTTTTCAATCCTGATACTCTTTTCTTCATCAAAATTTTCTCAACTTGTAAAAGATGTTTTCTGAGTTGTTTAAATATCATAGTCTCTGTGAAGTCATTCTTGATCCCTTTAGTTGTAACTAATTTCTCCCTTAACTGTCCCACCATAATTATTCAAATTTCTGTCATAGCACTTTAGTCTAATTGAGTGATTTTCCAATTTTACCTTACAGAATCTCCTGGAGGCCTTGTTATAATACGTTGTCATGGGTCCCACCCCAGAATTACTAATTCAGAAATTCTGCAGTGATGCCAGAAAATTAGCATTTAAAACAAATTTCCAGGTGATGCTTCTACTGCATCAGTTTCTGGGACCACAATAAAAACAAAACAAAAGACAACGCTGGTCTCATAAGTTTAGGAGACTATTTTAATACTTCAGATAAAAGATAACAGCCTTCTAAATCAAACACTTTTTTACAAATTTTGAAAAGTTGCATTGTTTTCCATCCAAACAATTTTATTATTTTTATAATAATGCAACTAAAAAACATTAACCGAGTAGAACAGTTGAAGAAGTGGCTAAGGGCACATTTAATATAAAAGTATCAAGCCAATGGCATCTTCTCTTTTTCAGTTATGTGTCCCTGAAAATTCTCTTAATACTGAATCCTCAAAGTCTGTTACAATAGAAAAACACAATTTCAAAAGGAAATTTTAGCAAACTAAAGTTTCTTTTCAGTAATTAAATTGCTTTTCTGTGCCAAAAACTAAGAGTATTTTACAAATTGTTCCATCATTATGACTGTGTAAAACCTTGCATATAGGTATTGGGATAATTATATTGGTTGTCAGGAATATAAATGCTTTTGAGATAAAGCCAATCTATGGATAGATTTCAGGGTCTGTCGCATTTCAGTTGCCTAGTGTGATTCTTTGAAAACCTCAGCTTATTAGAAAAGAATGGCCCTTGCCATATGTGCAGCATTAAGAACATCTGGAAACACCATCAAAGAAAGAAATTTTTTACTTTCCATTGGCATGAAGAAGCCATTGGAAATTTCACAGATGTTTGAATCTAAGGATCCCTGGATAGTAGGAAATTGAAGCAGACTGCTGGCATTGACCAAGTGATTTCTCCTAGGAATTGCACGGATACCCCATGGAGAAAAGGAGTTGTTCCTAATGGGAATGAGTTTCTTCCTAAATAAAGTTATGAGTGAATAATCTAATTTATCCATTGAATGTCATAATGTATATGAAGCTAAAATTGATAACATGCCCACGGTGGTTATAATTAGAATCACATGAACGATGAAATATTAGTGGCACTCATGCATTTCTTGTGTTTAAAGCAATTTGGCATAGATCTTGGTGATTTGGGGCATTTCTCTGTTTTCCAGTGAGTCTGTCTCCAATTTATCATTCTATCAAAATCAAAATTACCCATTCTGAAGTCATTCCAAATTTAGTAAATTTATTTTAAACTTGATTATATAATTTTAGGTTTACATCTAGAATTTGAGAGTTTCATGAATGACTTTTAGGATTAACAAGTAATGGTTTTAAACCCCTAGTGAAAAATACATCATATTAGAATCATTTGGACATTCTTTTACTTTTTTTTGGTTTTATTCAAAATATGTATCACTAGGTCCTCACTTCTAAGACCATTGATAAGTCTTCAGCTCTGTTTGGAGAAGTGAGGAATGAAGGCAAGATGAGATTAGCTATGTGCTTTTAGGTGATTCTGTTAGGACCATTTTGTTAGAATCACCTGCTACAAAGCCTAAGTACTCAAAATGTGGTCCATTGCAGATTCTTAGGCCCAGAAGCATAATCTGCATTTTAAAGAGGAGCTCATGCAATTTGTTTGCACGTTAAAGTAAAGCAAAACAAAACTGCCTTTCGTGTGAAGCTAATTTCTTTTTTCATTTTCTCATTTCTTTTTTCACCACTGAAAAGCTAAAGCCTTAAATCAAAATGAGAGAAATATCCATGATGATCATTATAACTTGTGATACAAAGGTTATACTTATCATTACACAGAGGTTAGTATTAGTGGGTTATATTAATACTAAGCATAGTCTTAGTGGGGCTGCAAATTTTACCTCACACTACAACTAATAGAAATGTAGCTTCTTTATTTTGTCTGTTTCTGATGTACTTTACAGCATAACCGCCATCTGCTAGGTTGAGGGAAAGAAAAAAAAAAAACTAAATGTGCAATATGCTTTAGAACATTTAGTAACTTAAAGTCCATTAAAGAACATTTTTATTTTCCTTTCGTTAAAAATGTAACCTTTATGTAGGTTATCCCCTCCTTACGCTTCTCTCTTTAGAATGCTGCCATCCTTCTTATGTACCGTTTTGGATGTTGGAAGATGGTAAGGTTCTTGACTGCAATTCTTCTGCCTCTACAGGTCTCCAAAGTGATGCATTTTGCCTCCTGAAGTTATTTGCCTAGCTGGCTCTCATAGTTGAAGTTAAAAAGTGAGTGTTACTAATTTTTTTCTCAATTTTCGGTAGCTTTCTTGACTGTCTCAGTTTCACCTTAGCTCTCCCTGATTACAGTTTTCTGACTATGCTAATTATCTGTGAAGAATATTCTGGGAGAGATTGTTTTAACCAGAGTTTAATCAAGCAAAAACTTTAATACTATAAGTTGAAAAACTTGGAATCTATTAAATTTGTTTTACAATGTTATCAAAACCCTGATGTTAAAATTTCACATTTATATCTTAAAAACAACAGTCTCACTACTATTTATTTTTCTTAATTTTTCATGTAATATATTATTAAATTTAAATATTATAGTAGAAGTATTACCCACCATGACAAAGTATGGTATAGCCCAAGAAGGCAAAGATAATCAATACTAACAAAATTATTAACATGAGAAATAGGTTCTAAAACAGATGGCACAATTAAAAAATGGACAAGTATTTGAATAGATGTTTCTCCAAAAAAGGTAAATAAATGGCCAATAAATGCATGAAAAGATGTTCAACGTTATTAGCCATCAGGAGAATACAAATCAAAACCACAATGAGATTATACTATCCATCTACTAAAATGCTTATAATTATATAGTCAGATAATAACAAGTGTAGGCCAGTATGTGAAGAAATTAATAAACTCATACACTTTTGGTGGGATTGCAAAATGGTATAACCACTTTGGACAGTTCTTCAAAAGTTTAAACATAGAGTTACCATATAACACAATGCCACTTAGGAATTTATTCAAGAGAAATGAAAATGTGTCCACACAAAAATCTTGTACATGAATATTCATAGAAACATTATTCATATTAGTTCCAAAATGAAAACAACTCAAATAACCAACAGCTGATTAACTGATTAATAAAATTGTATATACATTAGATGGAAAATTATTTGGTAATAAAAATGAAGGAAGTATGATACATTGCACAATATGGGTTAACCTTGAGAGCATGCTAAGCTGAAGACTCCAGTCACAAAACACCACATAGTGTATGATTCTGTTTATATGAAATGCCTGGAACAGGTTAATCTACAGAGTCAGAAAGTAGATTAGCCATTACCTAGATCTGGCAGAGGTGAGGGAAGGGAAGTTTAATGGGGATTGACTGTTAAGGGCTATGGGTTTCTTTTTGGGGTATTAAAAATCTGCTAAAATGTATTGTGGTGATGGCTACACCACTCTACAAATAAACTTAAAATGATCAATTTGTAGACTTTAAATTGGTGAATTATATGATATATGAATTATTACTCAACAAACTGTGAAAAAAGAAATTGAGGAGTTGATGTCATCAAGATAGAAAAATATGTGGTTTCAACCTTTAGTCTCCTTTACATAAGATCCACTAGCAACTATCCATAGACAAGACACCATTGTGCAAATCCCAGAACCTTAGGGTGAGATTGAAGCATCTCTTGGATCACACAGACCCAGAGAAACCACATTAGAAGGATAAGAGGGGCAATTTCACTTTTAGCACATGGCCCTACTCTCAGTCAGGGGCAATGCAGAACTAAGAGGGTTGTTCTCGCCCAACAGGAAATAGAGAGCCTAAGTTCCACATCCAGCTTCCAACAGTGTGGTACACTTCCCAGGAGATCCCCTTGTGTCTCTCTCCACAGTGATAACTGGGGATATCTGAGGGATTAACAGAGATGGAGAAAAGGAGTGGGGCTGCAGCATCCAGTGTTCAGGTCTTAGTGGACCACTTTCCTGCAGGTGGTGGTGCCCAAGTAAAGAACACAGTCTCTGTCCATTTACAGAGCCCAGCCAGGGACCTTGCCCAGCCTATGACTTCACTCAGCCAGGAAGCTTAGTCTGCAGTTCAGCCTGGTTTGGACTCCCAGCCAAACAGCTTTACCAGTAGTGGAGCCCATTTTACAGCTCTGCCCAGGTAGACAAGGAAGTTAAAAGTCTGCCTTACTACTGAGTATAACTTCCAGTCCCATCAAACTATTAAACCTAGCTATTAAACCACCAGCCAACACAGCGTATCCAACTCCCACCCATAGGAACAAGGTGGTAATTTCATTTTTACTTTCTTGAGGAACCTCAATACTGTTTTTCATAGCGGCTGTAGCAGTTTACATTCCCATCATCAGTGTACATGGGTTTCCTTTCCTTCATATCCTCACCAGCATTTGTTATCTCTTATCTTTTTGATAATAGACATTAACAGGTATGAGGTGATATCTCATTGTGGTTTTGATTTACATTTCTCTTATAATTAAAGATGTTGAACATCTTTTTATATATCTAATAGCCCTTTGTATGTCTTCTTGGAAAAAATATCTATTCAGTTTCTTTGCCTGTTTTTTAATTGTGTAATATTTTTGGTTTTGTTTTGATGTTGAGTTGTATGAATTCCTTATATATTTTGAATATTAACTACTTATTGGATACATGATTTGCAAGTATTTCTTCTCATTCCATAGATTGCTTTTTTCATTTTGTTAATAGTTTCCTTTGCTATACAGAAGCTTTTTACTTTAGTTCCATGTCTTTATTTTTGTTGCTTTTACTTTGGTATCAAATCCAAAATAATGGTGATGATGATGATGATGATGATAATTGCCAAGACCTATGTGAAGGAGTTTATACCCTGTGTTTTCCTCTAGAAGTTTTACAGTCTCAGTCTTAAATTGAATTTTGATTTGATTTCTGTGTTTGGTGTAAGATAGTGGTCTAATTTTATTCTCTTGCTTGTGGATATTCACTTTTCCCGTACCACCTTTATCCATTCTCCATTGTATATTTTGGTGCCTTTGTTGAAAAATAATTGACAATATATGTGTGGTTTTATTTCTGAGTTCTATGTTCTGTCATTAGTCATGAACATTAACTGTGCCTTGGACATCAGTGAATTACTATAATTTTGTTTGTATCTACAATAATCTATAATAGTTTAATTTTAACAGTAAATAAGAGGAGAAAATGTTAAGACATCAATTAACATAAGTTGTTTCAATAGATGCAAAAGTTTTTAAAACAACTTTTGCTGAATCTATAATACAATTTACCTATATTAATTACTTCTTGCAATTTCTTCAAAAAATAAGAATATTTTTGGTAGCTAAAATTCATTATTAACTTTGATCATAAACCAGCTTTTCTGGAAAAGTGATGATCATATAATTATTTCATTAACACTTTTTAAATCTTTGAAAGTATATCTGAAATGAATGTTCATTATGTAAGTGTTTGGCTCACTATTGATAATTTAATATGTGGTGAATTTAATATGTTGGCTCACTATTGATAATTTAATATGTGGTGAATGTAGTTATCACAATTCACAAGAGATTTTTTTTTTCATTGGTTTAAACTACTAAGATGTCTAAAAACTAAAGAATTCATGTGTGACCATTTTTATCATTATTATTTATTTTAGGTGAGGCAAACTTTGATTGACCTCAAAGATTGCAAGGACCTTTTCAGCTTACAATCCCTTTTTTAATTTTTACGCCTACTGCACCTGGTCTTTTTATGTGGTCTCCCATCCAAGTACTAGCCAGGCCCGACTCTGCTTAGCTTCAGAGATCAGATGAGATCAGGCCTGTTCAGGGTGGCATGGCCATAGACTGATGTGTGACTTTCAATATTTTATTTTTCTCCTTTTCTTGATTTATTCATATAAGCTGGTATTTGGGTGAAGTCAATATTCGTATGTGAAATAATGTATTTTCCTTCTAGCTCACACACAGCATCCCAACTCTAACCCTGTTTTCTATTTATATGTGAGAAATGACACAATGATAAGTGTTGTTGGATCTTGTATGTGTGTGTTCTTTTGTGATAGGTGGCTTCATGGTTCCTCTTACCCACTGAGTATACTTTATGACAATATATGATAGTCTCCAATTTTATGCCTGAGGCATAATGAATTTTATAATTGAGAATATTATATAAAAAAATAATTTCCAGTTTTAGCAGTATACTAAATTCTGTATGTTACAAAGAAATAAATGCCAGATTTTTTACAAAACTGCAGAATTTAAGCTCACTTTTAAGTACGTTGAACTTTATATAATTAATGTTAAGCATTATCAAGTTTTTTCCCTTAGCCTTTCTCTCTTCATATTTAGATTTCAGCATAGAAATAATCTCATTCTCATTTATTATCCTCAACTCCTATCTCAGCCTGTTAATCATCAACATACACTATTTTGTAAATATAGAATTTTCACGAGATGTATAAATATTAATTTTAGAAATTATAATTAATTTGTTGTTTATTTAATTTTAATAAGGCATTGCAGGCAAGATATTTTGCTCTTGACTAAAATTATTAAAGAAAAAGAGAAGCACTTAAAAATTAACTATTAAAAAGTCATTGAAATTTCTAAGTGGATATTACAGACTTTATGGAAAAGGTAGGGAGAATGATAGTTGAGTATATTAGGTGAGATTATAGAGGAAGAGGTTATCTTCCTATTACTGTTTTCACTGATGGATATGATGATAACTATGAAATAGTCATGGTGACATCCTTCAACTTGCTTGCATTCAAGTTTTGTCAGGTGTATATTTATATCCTACATACTTGCATATTACATATAATACTAAGCTCTACTAATATACAGTAGTATAGCATGCAGACAAATTGTGGTACATTTTTTTAGCTGATTGGTAGTTGATTTACATCCATAGATATACTTAATGATAAGTCATGCATGCCTCAAATGGCCAATAATATTTCTATAATTAGATCACATTTCCAACTTTTGAGTGCTTTTCTGTATTAGACACTGTGCTAACTACTTAATGTACAAGTACTAGTCATGAGAAGAGAGTAAGAACAAATTGATACTTATATCATTAAAAAATCCGATTACTGTGTAACCTTTTATATAATTGTATAAGTCAACTTACTGTTAGCCAACTCAAAGTTATTTAGGAAAACAGGAAAAAAACACTTAGAAAGCAAAATTCAGAGGGAGTCTCATAATTAATTTATGTTATGATTCATTCGTATCTCTTCAAAATGTTTCCAATAAATACAAAATAACATTTTATTGATTTATTTTTATATGTTGACCTTTTGTTTTATGGAATTGGAGTCAAAAGACCTCTGTTTCCATCTTGACATTAACACTTTTTAGCTGGAAGACATTGGCCTGTATCCGAAGGTATCTTAATCTATAAAGTGGAGTTAATGATACCGTTCTGCCTAACTTTTCTGTGGGTTAAATATAGAAACAAAAAGAGGCCCATTTCCTGAACTATAAAATGTAATTTATATTGTCATGTGGGAATGTAATGAAATATAATACAATAAATATAATATAATATAACATAACATAACATGAAAAGGCGAGATCCAAAAATTTTTTGTTTAATTAGTAATTATATATCCCCAAAATATCTGCAACCTTCCTTGTAAATTGAATTACTAAAAATGGAGTCTTAATTTTCAAGTTTTAGAAAGCAGGCTTTCATTTTGTACGGAGTAAATTTAACTATCAAATTAATAGAACTTTACCCTTTTGTAGATTCCTATTATGCTGGTTCATGAAGATATATTCAATCATCCAACATCTCTTTAGTTTGTATCTATAATAATCTATTCCTGTATATTAATTTTAAGGTGATGGACTAAAAGAACTGTTAAACACAAGAAGCAAATATTTACCATTACAGAATTTCAATTAATTCTCTAAAATAATAATTGAAATGATGAAAGAAGTACTTCCTTTTAGATGGCAAACAAATTGAGTACTTTTACATTTTTTACATTTACATTTTAGGAAGAAAACTCGTATTACATACTTATCATTGTCATCTCCCCATTGAGCTTCCATTAATATTAAAGGGAATTCAGTTCAATACATTAACATCTCAGTGAGAATCTGTCTCATTATAATTATTCCTGACCTTGTCAATTTTAAATTTTAGCTTGGGTTGAAATTAAATCTAAGCTATTAAGAACAAAGTAAAAGCCAATTGAAAGACAGAGCTTTCCTAAGGGATTGCTAAATTAATATATTAGCTATAGAACTGGAATATAAACATTAAGTATGTGTGTACATGAATACATATATACATGTATTTATAATGTTGAAATGTATGCCACTTTTAATGATTTCATATTTAAATTGCTCTCAATCCTATGTCTCATAGTACCTGCAAAGCTTTTTTGAAAATTAGAGATACAAAGGTAATTCCTGGAGATTCTGATTCAGTGAGTATGGGTGAATTTCTTGCCTATGTGTTTTTTTTAAAGTTTCACAGGTAATTCTGATACACCTCCCAGGATTGAGAACCTCTGTTTTTTGTCATAGACAATTTAAGTACATCCACTCTCATATATGAATTTGAACCCTAAATCCAATTGCAGCTCCAGTAAGCTCTAATTGCACTCGGAATTGTCATTTTGGCAAGACTTTTGGGAGACATATTTTCCATCAGCACACAAATCTTGCATTGACCTCAATGACATTTAATAAAGCTGCAATCTTCAACCATTGCTCCTAGACCAGATAAATAGATAACTTCTTACAGAAAAGTGGCTGCAAAGCTACTATTGAGTTAGACAATTTAACTGAACTCTGGGTATTAGAAACAAGTAGAATTCAGTAATAAATATTTTTCTCCATTTTCCTTACATGATAAATGTTTACTGATTTTATGTTTATACATTTGTATAATTCTTTGTTTTGGCTTTAATAAGCTTTTATGAGGTCATGAAGGAATGTAGAAAAAAGGAGCAGGGAAGAAAGTGGGGCAGTGAGAGAGGGAAGGAAGAAGAGAGGGAAGAAGGAGAACAGAAAGGTACAATTTGATGGAGTGCATTGTTTTTGGTCTGTTGATATTCTCAATTGTTTTCAATCTGAATCTTTCCAAGAACTCTGTATATAAGGCAGAAAAAAAAGAGAGCTACTCTTATTGAAGTATGTGTATGAGGAAGGTAGGGAAGGGGTTGTGTGGATTAAAAATGGGGGTGCAGAAAGCCACCAATAGGTTCACATTAAATAATCTTCATAATAAAGGGACTTGTGCTATAATCTTGGCTTCATTATTTCATAATTCTATAATTTAGGTAAATTTTCTTAAAAATTGCTTTGACTCAGTATTTTTTTAAAATAAAAGTAGCATTGTAACATCCTATTTCAGCTGTTTTGTGACGATATCTAGTGTATACTAAGTTCCTAGCATGAGATAGATTTTCAATAAATAGTAGCTATCAGTAATAAAATAAGACATATATCAAATATTTTTTAGTACAAGTCTTTTATGAATAGTTTTAGCTATTAGTGTTGGATAATTATATCATCTATTTTGTACAGTCAGACATTACTTTTGTACTTTCTTGTTCTTAGCATTATTTGCACTAGGGGTTATTTTTATAAATAACACTTTAAAAGTATAGAATTGCTCTCTATCAATCAGAAGCTCAGCTAAATATCATATGTATCAGATGACTCACTTCCCAAAATTTCTATATAGACAAGGTTTCCCAATAGGTGTATGTCTACAGTTACTTACATTTGTATGTCTAGATGTATTTTGTAAAATATATAATGTAAAGGCAATAAAAAGAAATAAAGAATCTGGTGACAACCTGAGGGGAGGGAAGTGGGGGAGCTGGGAGAATGGGGTGAGGATTAAAGAAGTACAAATTAGTAGTTGATAGATGGTCACAAAGATGGGGAACACAGCATAGGGAATGCAGTTAGCATTAATGTATTGGCTAGGTGGAGAGCCAGAGGAGAGAAAGAGCAATATACTGTGTACTTGAAACTAATAAAATAAAATTTAAAAAATTCATCGAGCTTTATACTTAAGATCTGTCTACTTACTAAAAATTTATCTATTAAAATAGAAATAAAAAGATGACATATAAAAAAGAATGAAGAATAATAAAATAAAGTTTATATTTTAGATTTATTGCTTAATTTTTCTGAGGCGAGTCAGTTCCAGTAGAGGTTGATATTTGCCATTAAGTTTCAATGTAATATTTTTGTGCCCTTCTGATTATAAAACATAACATTTAGAAAATAATTTTTAAAAAAATATTGTCTCAATCCTTATGGTTAGTTTCTAGAGGTAAACCCCTGAGGCGGGGCGGGGGGGACGTATTAACATCCTAATAGATGATGGCAATTCGCTTTTTGGAAAGTTTATGCTGATTGATATCCTTATCAACATTTTATGAAAGTGAATGTCCACCCCCAATTGACTAAAAAAATAACATATTTTAATTTTCACACTTAGAGGACATTTATTCAGCTATGCACAGTCCACTTAGATTTTTTTTTTTCTGCTCATTGTTCATTCATGTTCTTTGACCATGAATTTAGTGGTTTTTTCCTAATGTTTGGCTCTCATTATAATTGATCATTTGTCCCTTTGTCATAGTTGGCTCAAATAGTCTATTTAAGTTATCAGTTGTTTTTTCAATTGGTTATTTTTTTCAGAACAGAAAATGTATATAATTAATACTCCTAAACTAATGGTAAGGGAGAAAATATATTCTTACTGTCTCTTAATGTGCAATTCATATCCCTTTTCCATCATGGCAATATGCCAAGATTGTATGTAGCATTTTCCTTAGCTCATTTCCTGTATTTGGAGGGAAGTATTGTTTGTCAGGAATAAAAGAGGAGCCATAATTCCCATTTTGTATAGTATTTATTTTGTTTCTTATATTCCTCACCTCTGGGAAATATTAGTTAAATATTTATTTGTAATTTGAGAATGTATTTTAATATTTTCATAATTAACATTTATCCATCATTCTTTGAATTGTATTTTGGACAATTTTGAAGTCTTTCAAAAGCAGTTATTCAGATTTTCATATACCATTTCTGAATAATTCATCTTTTAATCCATTAATAATTCAGTAAATCTATGGTTTACTAAATATGATGACAGATAGATGATAGATAGATAGATAGATAGATAGATAGATAGATAGATAAGAAGGTCTAGAGGTATTGGCTGTTCCTTTAGCAAAAACAGAGACTAAGGAGCAAAAACATAATACAGTACTTATTAGCATGGTTATTTTAATATTCATCTCTTGTCACTAAAGAGTAAAAGAGGTGTCTTCTTATTCAAACAGATCTTATTATAAAAAGTAAGATAGATACTATTCTGTATTAATAAAAATTTGTGGGTTGATAGAAAGGCTATTGCTTGCCAAATTCTAAGTAAGATTTGTTTTGCCAAGGGCAGTAATGGTTATATATGTAGTTTCACTCTCATAAATGACTCGCTTTGGGTGATAAGGTTATGGTTATGCAATTGAAATGAATTTAGAACTACTAAAAATGAACAAACAAGAGAATTAACTAAACAAATAATATTAATGAAGACACAGTGAATGATAGACCTAAATGGGAGAACCCATACACACATCAAACCAGGAGATCTGGAACTAAAAGTTCTCCTTCTCAACCTTCACTCTTGAGAATTTTGGATGTCAACGGGCCTCATAGACTATCCTGTAATTGTCCCCTGGGTGCTATCCAGACATTGTGAATCAAACCTTGGAAATATACTAAGATACTTTAGAAAATACCATGAAGAGAGAACTTTATTTGTACTGGGGTTTACAATTTGCAAATTGCAGGGGAGTACAATTCACAAGGAGCAATTGAAGAAGTGAAGTAAAGCAGTAGGTTTAAGCCCACAAAGACAATCTTTATTCCACTTAAGTGTTTTCTTTCTGAACTCTGAAAAATCTCAGTGCTTCAGCATTAGATGATTTTGTAGGAGACATTCAAGATGTTGGGATGTGTTGGGTACCTGTAACCACCTTCAGTAGCATTACATGAAGAAAAAGTTGGCCTAGACTTAAAATGTCTCGTTTCAAATCAAAGAGGAATTATAACAACTTTGGTAAAATAGGCCCCTTCTGCCTGTTTTGTAATCTGAGATGGGCACAAATCTATTAATTTGTGTTGGAAGAGAAGAACTCTCTATCCTAGCGGAGTTGGGATGCATAGCTGGAATAGGATCAGGTCCTGGTAGAAGCCTCATTCACTAGCCATGTCAGGACCAGCAACTTATATATCATATTTGGTCCTAGGCCTGTTCATGTACTGCCCACATCTAACTAAGGTTTTTACATTTTAAAAAGTGTTAAATAAAATTAAGAAAAATAAGGGATAGTTATGTGGCTAGAAAAGCCCAAAATATTTACTATCTGGTCCTTTATTTAAAAATATTTCTCATTTTGACTAATCTCTTTCAAGAATCTCTTGATTGGCTCTCTTTGCCAGATAAAACAAATAATTGCTCTTGCTGATGAGATGAAATGGAAATACAAAGTAAAGAATAGATTAGTAGTTTCTTCTCACCTCAGTATATATGTATATATATGCACATATTTGTGTGTGTGTGTGTGTGTGTGTGTGTGTGTGTGTGTGTGTGTGTGTACTTCTCCCCCAGACTGTCCTAAGGCTGAAGCTAATATTAACAGCATGTAAAAGAAGGCTTTGGGATCAGTGAAGTACTGAGGCCAAGCTGCTTTTTGAGAACTAAATATTTCTAAAAGTCTTCTATATTTAAAAGCTTGACAGTCTTTAACTTTCCTTAATGGTCTCTGATGTTCAAAATATAAGAAGTAATTGGAACCAAACTACCTTTTAAAGAAGACGTAGTGTGAGAAAAACTTCATGTTTGGCAATAATGATCTTATAAAATATCCGAGTACTCAAATCGATGGTAAAGTGAACTGGGTCTCTAAAGGAATATGCAGTTTCCAGAAAAGACATTCTGCTGAACTCTCATCAACAGTGTGGCTCTGCAACCCAAGTGACATGGTAGGTTCTCTCAGAAATTATGCCTAGGTCTTGCAAGACTGACCGTTTAAGAAAGTAAGTCCATTGCCAAGACAGTGTTCCTTCTCATTTATTTCTCATTTTACCATATTTAACTCTTCTCTTCCTACAATGTTTATTGGGTTTCTACAAAGACTACATTGCCTGTTGAAGTCTTCGGCATTTGGAGTCATATGCAGGAATGCAGTGTGCCTCCCAGTTGTTAGATTAGGGAGTAAGCAAGTACTTTTTAGGGGTGTGAACATTTTTATGTGTGTTTATGGGAAGTTTGTCTGTGTGTGTGTGCTTTGTAGATATGCACATATGAGTGTGTGTGCATGTGCATGTATGATAGAGACAATAAAAATTGTGGACTCTATGAATAACTTCTGTTTGTGTTACATACCATCCAGTCTTCTCTTGTTACTTTGGTAGGTTTCTCTTGGAGGGTTAATTCCATCCCCATTCTTATCCCATATGTTTCAGATGGAGTTGACCTTATCCCTGGTTATTCATTCCTAAACAATCAGAATATACCATATATTAATTGAATAGGAATAGGCATGTTACTCATGTGTTTCCTTACCAATTAAATTAAAGGGACTTTTACTGGTGGTTCTGGAACCTTACTCTCTCTTCACAAAATTGCAACCTAAAGAACAGTAGCAACAGGAGCTATGGAATTCATCTTGTAACTACCTGAGACCTAAAGAGAATACTCAAACTGAGTAGGTAAAAGAGAGAGAAAGAAACAGACAGGGAAAATGGACATACTAGTTCTCAGTGATGTTAATTAAGCCCTAGATCAAGTCAGCTGAAGCCAAACTACCTTGGATTTTGCAGTCATTTGAGCCAATCTTAAAAGCCATTTCAGTTGTAGCTTTGTTATATGCAGCATTTTTCATACTTTGCTTAATACAGTAATGATTTCTCTGGCCAGAGGTTATAAAAGTAAATAAATACATAAATAAATAAATATA
Organism: Macroglossus sobrinus; assembly: GCA_004027375.1. Classification (NCBI taxonomy): domain Eukaryota; kingdom Metazoa; phylum Chordata; class Mammalia; order Chiroptera; family Pteropodidae; genus Macroglossus; species Macroglossus sobrinus. Next base: position 353,487 of record PVKZ01001364.1, read on the forward strand.
ACCAGTCAGTCAGCACTCTTGCCCTTACAGAATCCAATATAATTTGTACTCCACAAGAATTAGGACATTCAAAATCTTTTACACTGTTCAAATTTTCCAATTAACCTGCTTACACCAGTTACAGTCATTATTAAAATGAGTTATCCACAGTAAGTACTGAGGAGCTCTTACATCTGAAAGGATGTTTGAAGTCTGATCTAAAGCCAAGAAAGCTAGTCTAAAGAAGCTTTCCTAATTTTTGTCAAATCTTTTTTAAAAGAGACGTTCAGAATAGTCAATAATAATGCAGAATTGTTCCACTGAATGATTGTTTGCAACCATCATGCATTTATAGCCTTGTAAAAACAAACAAACAAAATCCTGTGATTATCTGGCTCTTTGGAAACATCCAGAAGACTGGATATAGACTTGATTTACCATGTCAATGGACTGTGAATACTTTTCATATAAAAATATTTGCACAACATAAGGAATGAAGTTAGCATTAATTTAATGGCTAGGTGGAGAGCCAGAGGAGAGAAAGAGCAATTAGTGGGATCATTTTATAAACTGTATACATGTCTAACCAATGTACTATATATTTGAAACTAATAACAAAATAAAATATAAAATAAAAAATAGTCCATCAAGAATCTGTGGAAAAGTGATGGAACTTGGGAGGGTGGCCTTGAGAAAATTTTCTGTGTGTTAGCGTCTGTGGAGGTGCTTCAAGGAGACTGAGGCACCCATATGTACACATTGTATGAGGCTTAAAAAGAGGCTAATTGGATCTGAGTTCTGACTGACTCATTGTTTGAGTTATAATTAGTTATTCATTGTCTTCACACTTCCTGCAAAGTGAAGGTAGTAACTGTTTCACAGTAACTGTTTAACGTGAAAATTAAAGAAGGGTGCTTAGCATAGTGTCTGGTACAGAGGATGCAAAGACATTATTAGGGCTCTCCCTTTCTCCACTAGGCTGTGTTCCATGGATGCAGAGCCTTTTTTCTTGTTTTGTCCACTAATGCAAGAGTATGCTATTGAATAGGTCATGGAGAGGCCTGATCACCACTTGACCCCAAACAGGACACGGGGCAATAGAAGGCTCCTTACTCCCTTCCTCGTCTTTGGAATGTATGTTCTGCCTATCATTCAACACTAGGAGCCGTTTCAAGGACAGAACCTTGAGAAAATAGTGTTATTGAGACCATCTGAATGATATATAGGACTGAACACATTAAGGCCTCTACAAGTGCAGTGATTTTATCTTGGCACAGCCCAAGACAAGCCTCCGGTGTAAGTTTCTCTTGCTTTTTAAAACTACTACCAACACTTGCATGGTCTGCCTCCTTCATTGACTTTCCCTGTCCTCTGAATTGGGGAGTAGGAGGCAGATCTCTAAGTCAGTTCTACATTTAATTTTTTAAAGAACCACCTGACTGTTTTTCAGAGTAGCTATCTGCCAGAGCCAGCCGGCCGTGAGGGGTTCAACCTCACTAGCGAACAGTTCCTGAAACGGGGAGTGAGGCTGAGAAAGAGAGAGAGAGGCTAAGAAAGAAAGAGAGACAAAGAATAGAGTCGGGAGGGCAACAGTAAATACTGCGCCCTGAGTTTATTTAGCACAGCATATTTATATACTTCAAATTACATATCAAACAAAAGCCACAGTTTTGCACACAATCACTGACCTTTGCACTAGATTCCTGTGCATCATCCTTTGTTCCCACAACCCTCTCCTTATTCCCGTTAAAGGTTCCTAGTTCCCTAGGTCGAGGATTGTTCAGCCTGCTTTCTCAAGCAAGACTCCCTCCTTGAGCAATCATTAACCTCAAAGCTTATCAGCTCTGCAAGCCTTTGTACTTCGCAAGCAAGCAACTCTAACCCTGTCTGTAAGACAGGCAGCAGAAACGGCTCCCAACAGCTACCCCAGTTTACATGCTCTCCCTGACACCTAGCTATGTATGTATGTATGTATGTATGTATGTATGTATGTATGTATGTATGTATGTTCGTTCCAGTTTCTCCACATCCTCACCAACACTTTTTATTATCTATTTGATCATAGCCATTTTAGGGGATTTAAAGTGGCATCTTATTGTGCTTTTGATTTGCATTTACCTATAGACTAATAATATTGAGTATCTTTTCATGTGCCCTTTTACCATTTTAAAACTGGCATATAATGTCCCCTTAAATGTACACCTCCTGGTTTATTGCAACATTCTCATTCTTTAAGCCATTTTAGTTGGCCATTGTATTTCTTATAACCAAAAGCATTCTGACTGAACAAGAATTTTTGATGCTTCAAAGATGGTGGGACCTAGAGAGAAACTGAAGCAGGTTACTGTGTGAGAAAATAGGCTTAAAAAATTAAGAATCCATAAAGACTATGAAAAGTCTGATCACAAGAGATGGATCATATCAAAGCAGCTCAACTGTTATCAATTATTCAAGGGTGCTTTACAAATAATTCTGTTCCCTGTTTAGTAGCAATCTTGTTTTCTTCCAAACATTGGAATATATTACAACTTATGGCCTGCCTGCAAATTGATTCCACTTGTCTAACTTAGAACATCTCTTAACTACAGTTTTTCAGATCCTAATTCTTAGTTCTCATAGCATTTCTCTTACATATTGAAGTCTATTATGTTCCTTCACACAACCTAGATGCCATAAAAAATGTGATTATATCAAAAAGAGCAATCTATTTTTAATATGGAACATTGAGAATTTAAAAAATATATGTTTAAATTATATGCAAATGTATTCAACTTTATATAAATTACATATAAAGTATCTTCATGCTTTGAAGGGAAATAATGCACATGATTTAATTGTTTTCTACCTCTTTCATTAGTTTCTCAGATCCATTTTCTATAGGTTCTCAAAAAATTTTTCTGAAAGGCACAGATTACATGAGCATAATGCAGAAAATCCATTGGGAGATATTTTGTGGCCCTTTAGATGAGTGTATCTGATTAAAAAATTTATTTATTCACATAAAAGTTCAAATATTGCAGTGCAGGCTATAAATGTTTAAATGAAATTGAATTAGTGAAAGTGAAAATTAGAAGTAGTCACTCATATAAATGATAAACAAAAACAGAACACAAATTAATGTGAACTTGAAAATAAGTGAATTATACCAAGTCCAAGTTTTTAAAATCCAAATTATGACTTAAAAAATAATAAGCGAACTTTATTGACTATTCACTGTATGCTTATTAACTACTTTTCTTAATTATTTCACAAATATCATGCCTAGAGAATTTACATATTTACATGTTTAAATCTATTATTGCAAAATATGAGGACAAAATTATTTAACATTAAATGAGAAAAACAAATATTTTATATGGATGTGACAATCTAGAGTTCAAAGTAATTGCTTAAATTTCACAGACTTCACCTGAGTCTCTTTAGGTAGACCGACCTGATCTTATTCAAAGGCATTTAAAACAGTTGTCAGTCAAAATATATGAGTGCAATTACCAGTTTGGGGAGGAAAAGAAGGTTTAGAAGTCAATCAAATACATAAAAATAATTAAGCCTATTTTAGTCAAATTTAATGTAAGATTAACTTATATATTTTGAAATTAATTTGAGAGAGTATTAATATGTTATCAGTTTCTTAATAGATGTTAATGTATTCAGACTTTCTGTGCATTTTCATTGCTCTATTTCTATACCAAGGCTGTTATCCTCTGTAAAGACATACTCTGAAACAGAGTCTTATGTAAGAAAGTCCAGTAAAAAAGAAAGGGTTGCTCATATTGGTCCAGAAATATTCACATCAACATCTATCAATAAACTGCAAACCAGTGTAAGTGCTCCATATTAAGGGATTATGCAGAATTCTAAGGATTGCTTACAGCATATTTATTTTGATTTATTCTGTCTTTTTTTAGAAAAGTATTGGTATCAACTTTAAGATGTCTCTGGTCCATTTATGCAATTTTATAATGAATAAGTTACAAAAACTCTGGAAGATAGTTATATCTCGCCAAACGCAAATACGCACTTTCTTTTTCATAAACATTTTTCTAAATATTTTGCTACTACACACTATAAAATTGATATAAGAGAATATAATTAAATGTAGTCATAACTGCTGACATCTGAGAAATATATATTACATATTATATATATAATATAATTTGTTTATAATTTATTTTTATATATATGTATGTGTGTGTGTGTATATATATACATATATATGTGTGTGTGTGTGTGTGTGTGTGTGTGTGTGTGTGTGTATGTATATATAGAGAGACTTGTGTGTATATATGTATATACAGAGAGACTTGTGTAGCCTTTGAACATTAAATGTTTAAGAGAAATTAGAACTAGAAAGGGAGATGGAAGACTGATCAGGGATGTAGGAATAAAATCAGCAGAAATAATGATATCCTGAAGTCGAGAGAATGAAGTTTATCAAGGAATAGAGAATGATAAACTGTGTCAGTGCTGCTGAGAGATGAGTAATTTGTGTAATTACAAATTTCCTTTGAGTTTAGCTGCAAGGTCTTTGTTGACCTTGACAAGAGCAGTTTTGATAGAGTAGTGGAAATACTTTAAGAAAAAAATAAGAGGAGATAAGTTAGATACAGCAAGTATAAATGCCATTTTCTAGTAGTTTTGCTACAATGTGAAGCAAAGAAACAATTATACATATATACTTATGAAACAATGATTATTAGAGATTGTGGAGTCTGTAGATCTATTTATAAAATAAAAATTTTACTAAGGGAAGCATGCTTTTCAGAATTTCAATTCTTTCCCTAATGAAAAAAAAAAAAGTTTTACTGTATTTAAATAGGATTTTATCTCCTTGAAGCTACAGCCAAAAACTTTTTTCTTTTCTAAAAAAATATCATTATATCACATTTTTATAAATAAAGGCCTTTGTGGTTGGTTTAAGTGATTACAGCATAACGATAGTTTATTTTAAAGGTAAATGCAAACTACATCTTTACAGGACACTAAAAACTGCTTGAAATTTTTTAATTATGGATTTTTTAAAACTGTTGTCATAAAAAATGCAATATTTTGTCATAATCTTCCCATTGCATGGAAAATTTTCTTGGATTATGTGTCGTCTTGCCTTTTTCATCTTCAAGTACTTACTTTCTAGAGTTATTATCTGTATATAGGCAGTGGAGTCACACAAACTCTAAACTTAAATTGCTAGGGTTTGGTGGGGAAATACCTCAGACAGCAAAGCCAAATAGGTGAACAGAACCAAGAGCTGAGCTACAGGTCAAATCCAAAAAGGAAACAGGGTAATTGAGAAATTCTACAAACTGAAGGAACTAGAAGCTAATATCAAAACTACCATGAACATTAGGACCTCAGGATAAAGCTTGTTGAAAGCACATCATGTGGCTGATTGCAGTCAGAGGAGAAAATGAAGGAGGGTGGTGCAAGAAATTGTCTCCAGCTCATAGTAATGTCAGCAAAGACATTTATGTGGGTAAATTGTATTAGAATTCATTTTAGATCTTTCATTCAAAACTAATTGCTTACCATATTTTAAGCTTTATACTAAGCACTGGATACAATTGTGAAAAAGGTAGAGCTAATTATTTGATAAGTATTTACTAAATACCTACTGTGTGCCAGGGATAAATGACGAATAATCTATAGCCTATGACTAAAAAATTTATACTACATTTGAGAAGATAGAATTGTAAATAGCTTATTTCAATACATCAATAAGCAGGCAAACAAATGAAAACAAAAACAGAACAAAAACAAGTGCCTAACAACACTTTTTAGGTAGATAGAAGAATCTATGGCATGTGTAAACATTTTATTTCAAGATGGCTACAAGAAGAAAAGGCTAAATAAGCCAATACAAATATGTTCTTTGGTAAGGGAATTTTACATAAAAGTAAATGGTTAGCTAATCATTGTTAGAGTGAATATGAAAAGGAAAGTCTAAAAATCTTTAGAACCTCTCATTCTTGTTCTCTATGTAATTGGATAGATGGGGACATAACTTTTAAACATAAGACTGCTTAAAGAATCTCACTGACCATCAAAGCAAAGGACTTCAAATAACTGCCTACAGATACAAGCAGACATACAGAAAACTGCTGAAGCAATTATATAATTAGCTAAAGATAATTGAAAAAACAGACATAAATACATACACAAGCAAAACCCTATAGACAAAACACAAAATAACTTCTTGCAGCTAAAACATTTCTGAGTGTAATTACACAACCATCCAGACTTTCTAAGGACTAAGTCACTTCTCCTTAACAATATAATCCCAATCATGGGACTCGTCAAAATAATCATGAAATTTTTTTAATATAAAACACTGGCCAGCTATAATTAGTCATGTGATTTCTCAAAGATCCAGGAATACTTCAGACATAAAACACTGACAAGAAACCTATTATACAGTACCTGACTCTCCTGCTGGAGACCTCCCAATATTAAATCACATCTGTAGATTCTCCAGGGAGTGGTTATATTTTGACCAAAACCATATATCCAAATTGTTAATTTGGATTGGCCTCAAATTCAGTGGGACAAACATCCTTAAAATGGCCACAAAACTTTGGTTAACAAGGGCTCAGAAAATGAGCCAAGTTTGTTGAGTGTCAACGACTTCATTTATTTGTTGATCTCAGTATCAGATAAATTAAAGAGACAATCTTGATGGCAAGTTTATCATGATTTTTTTCATCCAACCATAGGCCTGGCTTTACTAGGATCAGACCTCTTGGAGCAGGTGCATATTTATGGGATGTTCACAACTCTTTAAAAAATGTTTGACAAATTAATTATTTTTAAATGTCAAAGTTTATTTTTAGCTTGCAAGAGGTGAGCCCTATGCAAGCCTTTTGCAAAATTTCTTATTGGAAGGGACATTTTATAAGAAAAGAGTATAGTTAGATAGTGATAGTTAGGTTAGAGATAAGAAAAAATAATCATTTAAAGATCACTATTATTTGAGAATCAGCTGGATAGGTGAGTCATTAACTTCTTATTAGGTCATAATATCATTTAGCTTCATCAGAAAGTCAAATATTTTATCAGAAATGCTAATCTTACAAGAAAAAAGTTTGCAAAGTAGATTCTATCAAAAAGTTATATAAGAAATGAAGTTACAGATAATTTTACTTTCATAATGGTAACTATACAAGTATTTCATTTGCTGCCTATTTATTGAATCTATGTGTGTTAAGATACTGTGCTAACAAATGAGGATGCAAGAGGAAGCCAGACCAAGGGAAATTGATGCGGGTGCAAGTTGGGGAGGGAAGTGTCACATGAAGCATTTGAGAAGGTTACATTTAAGCTAAATCCTAGTGGGACAACCCTTAGAAAGATTCAGGAAAGGACAATCCAGTTAATGGAATAGAATGACAAAAGCCCCCTGAGTTGAAAAGAGTGTGGTAGGATCTGGGAACCAGAAGAAGGCCAGTCTGGCCAGATGACAGAGAGCTTAGTAGCTAGGGTCCAGATGACCCAGTGCTGCCAGCCTGTCCAGGAAATTGACTTTTTCTAACAGCAACAAGAACACTATGGAAAGCTAGAAAGCAGTACAGTTTGAGCCAGATCATGGAATAATCATATTTTATTTTTAATTGGCATATTGATCATGAAATTATTTTTTTCTTTGCTCTCTTTCACATTCATATTCTTGTAACTTCTTTTCTGTCATCGATAAAACAAAGCAAACCAAACCAAACAGGAAAATCATGTGTGAAATACTTACTTTCAGATATTAAAAAACAAGGTCAGTTTAAATCTTTTGTTCTCTGACTTTTTTAAACTTGCATCTCCCCTCTTAAGAATGGACTGCAGTTGGCTCCTTGAATGCACAGTAAGTCAGAGGCAAAGGGAGTTGGTTCTGTGGTTCTGAGATAATTCCAGCCTTTCACAGTCCATCTTACTTCACTCATCAGTAGTTTTTGCTGCTTCATTGGCCAGCACTGACTGGCCCTCAAGGTCTTCTCCAAGATAGGACTTTAAAAGCTGGCTTTTTCAGAGTTGTTGTTGTAAATTCTTAAAGGTTCTGAAGAGTCTTTCCACTTCAGTATACAAAACACGTTATGAATCCACTTACTGCTAGTCTTTCATTCTACCTTTCAGAATCCCAAACTCCCATTCTCACTTATATTCCCTAAAGCCCCTTAAACAAGACAAAGCATTTTGAATGGAATACTTACCAACTTAGCTCCATGATGCTGGAAACATATTCCTTCCTTTTTCCATCTCAGAGAAAAGTCACTGCAATTCCTGTTATGCCTACAACTTTGACTTGAAAGACTTAGTAAAGGGAGGTTAATGAAGAAATTGATTTTGGTTTTGACAGTATTTCATAACCCCCTGGCTAAACAGATTCAGTTATTGGGCTCTCTCTTTGGATATTAATGCCTGTTTTATATTTGGTTAAGATTTAGTTGTGACTTCTGACTCTGGGCCATTATGTTTTTCCTAAGGCAACAATAAATGTCTCTGTTAAATATCCTGTCACTATTAAACAGTTTATTTTGTTTGCTGCATTGAGAATGGCTTTGAAGAATATAAGAGTACAAATACAGAGTGGTCGATGCAGAATTATAGGGAAGGATAGTGATAACTTTGACTAGGATAGCAATATCCAATTAGTCAATAGTTATTAATGAGCATCGATTGTATGTCAGGTTCTTCTTTTTTTTTTTAAAATCACTTACAATTTAAAAATGAACAGCACAGATAGAACTTGCTCTCTAGGAGTTTGCCTTCTTGTTGGGAGAAATGGACAGCAAAATAATAATAATATTTCTCATAAAGATAATGGCTATGAAGAATATAAAATGTGAAGGTGGATTAGAAGAAAGTGAATAGATTTAAGCCCTGTCATGGAGAACAAACTTTTGGATTTGGGTTATGCATTCGCTTAAATGCTGATGATCAAAAACGGATCCTAGATTTGGGACCCTATCATGACCATGGTGTAGATAGTCATGCCATTTACTAAGAGGGGGAAGACAGAAGTGAAAAATAAGCTTTCAGGGAAATTAAGAGTTTAGTTTGGGATGTATTAAGTGTGGGATCTGTGAAACATTCAAATGAAAATGTCAATGAAGAATTTAGATTATAAACTTTATAACTCAGATGCAAGTCCTCATCTTACAAATGATATTTAATACTATATAAATAGATTTGATTACGCACAGCCAGACTGTAGAGAAAGAAAAGAATTTTAATGTTAATTGGACAGCACAGGGTTCTCATGGAAGTCCATCAATACTACAAGATGAGCAGAAGTGTCTCCCTTTTCCTTAGAGATTATGTTTGATTTTTATTCTTCTTTCAAATTTGCTTTGGGTACCATTTCCTTCAGAAAGCCTTTTCTCAATACTTACCTTGAGAAAGCAAGATGAAGAGAATAGTACAGGTTGGGATTCTAGAAGCTAAGTTGGAGAAGAGAATGTGGTGGGGGTAGCCTGTGGCTATGGAGCTTTAAGCAGAGTAGGAACATAAATAATGTAGTGGTAAGGCTTGCTTAGCAACCAAGGAGATGAGCTGAAGTTTAAAGCTGTTAGACTAGGAAAAAAATACAAATATTTAAAATATGGATTTATAGGCAAGGACAAACAAAAAAAGTAGTACTAAGAGGGCCAACAAGAAGTGGAACTGAAAAAAGATCCTGAGACATTGACATAAAGCTGCCCCCACCCCTATTATGAGAAGTCATAGTTAAAAAGTCAGTGAGTACAGGGCTTGATGTTGAGAGGATCAAATCAAAGAAACAGAAAGAAGACCATGATTAAAGGCATGGGGGTTGATATTAAATAATGTTTTTTAATGCCTTTATCTCATATGCATTTTCCTAGTTGGGTTGTTTTTGTATATATCTCCATTGTCTTTATACCACTTTACCCCTATAAACCAAATTTACATTTGGTTCTCTTTCATAGAGAACCAAGAGCCCAACAAGTGGAAATAAAAAGAAACAGTAAAAAGTCGGGGGTACAAGATGAGGAATCAAATCTAGGGAATGCAACTATGCACAGTGAGATGTGTGCAAAGTAAGGAGGATTTCAATTATACATTACTGGGATGCCTTTGACAGCAAGAAGGAAATCAAAATTGGTCACTATTCAGAAGTGAGGAGGGTAGAACTGTTAGTTGCTTAGGGACCAAAAAGAAAACACTTCAAAATCTGACCAAAATTTCAAATGTCCTCTATTTAAAAATGTGTGTTGAGGAGAGTAATATATGTGTGCAGAACACTCAGTTTTTATGGCTTCAGAAATGTATGGCTATGTACAGTTGAGTTGTGCCTAATCAGACATTGTCTAAGGTTAGAAAGAGAGGAAAAATGGTCTGATGCAATCAACTGCCTCCTGAGTGTCTGTTCCATTGTTTTGGATGAATGAATTGAATCAATTATTTTCATCCCATCACCAAATGCAGACATTAACCCATGCAGTTGGGACCACTGTTTAAGCAAACAAGTTGGTTAACGCAGCGATTTTAAAAAAGAAAGATGATGCAGTCTTAAAGCATTTTTTAGTTCTTGCATCCACATCTAATTCAATACCATTTTTGTTTTGTTTTAGTGATTTGGCTTTAAGTTTTTCAGATTATTTATACTGATTGAAATAAATAGAGTATTTTTCATACTTATATCTTATTATTATATTTATTTACATAGTTTATTAGTTTTTATTTTCCTGATTAAAATAGTAAGACATCTGGAATAAGCAGCATTTTTTAGATACAACTTAAACGCTAGGGGAAATATGTAGCTGTACTAATGAGCTGCCTGCTAACTGCATTGTTGGCATTGGTTAGTGTGTTTTAAATTAGGAAATGAGGGCAGTGATTAATTTGACAGGTTGTTTAAATGGAATGCAGATCAGAAATTCTACTGTATTTACATATTCTAGAATCTATTCTAGTACATAACAAAAGTTGTAAGTAACATAATTGCAGCTCATAAATATCCTTTTCCCTTATTCCAAACACTCATCGATACCAGCAATACAGTCACTGAGGGGCCAAGTGGATTAGGCAATACCATGAGGAAATAAGAAAAAAGAAGGTAATTGAAGGGACAGAAAATCTACTAGAACGCAAAAAATAGCCTGGGAAAGTGCAAATGGCAAAGTACATTCAAGAAGAAAAGAAAGAAATGGAGTGGGCAGTTTACTAATCTACAAACTTTCAGAACTTCTAAATTTTACGTACTTTTTTCTTCTATGTCTTTCTGGTACTGAACTCCAAAGTTCTCAGGACTACAGCATTGACCAATAAATCAAAATAATGTTATTTATTTTCCTGGAACCTAGATACTTAAGACTATACTATAGACAGCCATACTCATGGTAGGAATATTCTCATTGGTATTGACGTTTTTTTTCATTCAATCAAGATATATTCTCTACCTCCTACCTATTAGACAATATGATAATCACAATAAAATTAGGCTAGTAATTAAAATATAAAGAAAAATGAATTCTTGAAGAGAAACAGCTGCTTCTACTTTCCTGCCCCAATCCAAGTAGAATTGTCACAAATGGTATCTCAGATAATTGTATCCCTATTAGCCTCCTCATATCCTCAGTGTAGTGTTGTTTGCTTATATATGTGAGCTATCTGGATTTGCAAGTTGATAAGTTACTCAGTAAAAATGTGCCAACAGGGATATTTTTAAAAAGACACATTTTAAGGTAGAGTTAAAAAATGCTTTGACAAAACATGCTTAGGAGAAGTTCATATTAGCTTTCAATATAAACATGGTCTTAATCACTTTTTCTGATTTTCTGTCTTTGCTCTGTTACAGTCTAAATCCTCAAGGTACATTTTAGTCTCCCCCACACTGTATAGTCTAGCCTCAGAAATGCTTACTTATATATGTGTGTATTTGTTCATTTTTTCCCACAACTGATCCAAAAGTTCTTTCAAAATATGTCTGATTCAAAACAATAATAAATTGTTAAGGAAATCAAAGTGAAGGATAAATAAAAACTAAAAAAAAAATGTTAGTACATAGAAACAAAGATTATGTGTTCCTTTACAGTTATTAAAAATTGTTTTGGAATTTACCTTTAAGCATCCTGTACTAAAATCAGTGAAGAACACACAATTGGCTTCAGGAACAATAGTCCCTATAATACATAACAAAAATGTGTAAGTAAATTTGGCAAAGCTCACCTTCCATTCTCCAAAAGGACGAGAGAAAAAGATATTCTAAGAAATGTTTCTCAAAGCCAATTATATTGGAAAGAACTCAAGGGCTATGAAATTAAAGGTCAGTTCCATATCCATCCCAGATACAAAAGAAGAGTTGGGTGGAGGGAAAGGCATGAACTTGTGTTGAGCACATTTAGTGATTAAGTGGTATTTCTTATCCTCATTTTTAAAGTGAGGAAACAAAGGTTAAAACTCTTCCGAATGTGTCTATTAAGTTTGAGTAGCAAAAACTGGCTGAGTTTCAAGTTCATGTATTTCTCAATATAGCATGTTTCTTCTTCATGGAAGAAAATAATTTAAAAAGGCAAAAACACCAGCTTTTCAAAGATCTCTTATTTAATGAATAATTTATTACTTTTTCTAATGTGATAGAGCTCTCTTTCTTCTAATGCTTTCACTAAGACATGTCTTTTGCTTACGAATTGGTTTTGTAATTAAAAATTAAAATAAGCAGAAAGACATGAAAAATCATTATGTAAAAGGCTATTTTCTTAGTAAATTGAAATTTACTGCTTTTTTGGATGCTGTTCCATGTTTTAATGCTCTGAATTTGAAACCACAGTTCAGTCTTTGGTAGTTGGGATTTATAAACTGCCAAATACTTCTAAGGGGAAAAAATGCACTTGAAAGCCTAGGGGAGAAAGGGACTCACTTTGCTTTCTTTACATCAAACAGACCTTGTAAAACAACACATTGATCAGTTAAATACAAATGAACTCGAATCATATGGATATAATTCTCTTAAATTAAATTTCCTTTAAAATAGGGATGGAATTAAACATTAAAAAGGAGAGGTTCACAAAGTCAAGCTTTTTTTTTCTTTGACATCTGTCTGCATAGCCTTAAACCCTAAAAGAATAAATCTTAGCAATATTAAATATGTGACATGCTGTCTTAGTTAATACATAGCTGATATATTATTCTTCATTATATTGACCATGAGAGGATTTTATTTGAAAAATATCTCAAACTTGCTATAATTTTCCTCACTTTGTTAGGCAATTTAATTTTTGGTTTTCTTGTATTTCAGAAATTTAGAGAAAATAATAAAAAGTCAAGGGAAAAGGAATGAGATCTAACTCTCAGGATTTTAATTCCTAAATGGTCAATGAAAACAAGAACTGCAAGCTTTTTGGGCATCACCAAAGCATGGAAGGAAACTGTTTGTATATCAGGAGAAGGAGGATTGATGCTGTGAGCTGAGAGGCAGCTAAGCCACACACATCTCAGTGGAGACCACAGATGCCAAAAGGGAGCTGCTTGGAATTGACCCCCTAAGTGTGATGCTTACCCATCTAGATAGACAACGATAACAAATAAAAAAAGGCCCATCAGTTTCACAGCCTCTCATGTGGAATCTTTTAAATAAGGCAGTTAATGTTAGAACTAATTAAAAAGAAAAGAACAGCCTGTTGCCAAAGGCAGTAACACAAGGAAATATCTTTGGATAGACACAGCAAAAGCAAAAAGGGAGGAGACTAGAGAAGAATAAAAATAAAAGCTTTCTCTCCACTTCTTTTGTATGAGTCTGGGGTATTTAGGAGGTAGAAATTAAAGTTTTAAAATGGACTTAATGTGACTCAAAAATTATGAAATATGATCGTTAATGGAATTCTCTGTTTGGCAAAATAAGGCATTTCAACCCAGCAAAGATATTGAAAAGAAAATGGCTCCTTGCTTATCAACAGCATACTAGTTATACCTTTATTCTACTTTAACTCTATCAAAAGATAATCTTAGTCTTATAATATCCTTCTTCAATATAATTAACCTGAAACATTAGACCTGAAAAATGCATTTCTTTTTGTTTATTTAACAATTGTTTTGACTATTTACAGTGAGCTTGATGCTAAGCATATGAGTTAAAAGCAAAACAAACACACAAAAGAACACCACCTTCAGGAAAACAAACTGAAATGCAGGTGATTGGCATATAAACATATATATCAGAGGTTAAAAGTGTATTATCTCAAAAATTGTTACCAGAATTTCTCTTGGAAGGAAAGAATGTTTGCTAAGTAGCTTGGGATAGAAAGTGAGACATTGATGAATTAGGAGTTAGCAGCAATACAGCCATGCAAGCAGTTTGGGGAGTCTAGCTAGAAGTGAACAGTCTGATAGCAGGAACAGGCCAACTTAAGAAAGACATAAGTATATCCAAAGATGAATTAGATGTAGAGATAAGATTTTATGAGGCAAGCATTATCTTGATGTCAATGCCAGATAAGGACACTAAAAGAAAACGAAATTATAGACTGATACCCCTGATGAATATACGTGCAAAAATTCTCAACAAGATATGGCGAACTGAATTCAATAGCACATTAAATATATCCTACACTATGATCAAGTGGGATTATCTCTGCTATATCAGGATGGTCCACATATGTAAATAAATGTTATATAACACATTAATAAAATGAAAAATAAAAAATGTGATTATCTCAATAGATGCAGAAAAAATATTTGACAAAATACCATATCTTTTCATGATAAAAAAAAAAAAAAAGCTCAACAAACTGAGTGTCGAAGGACTATTCTCAACACAATAAAAGCCATATATGACAAGCCCCACAGCCAGCCTGATACTTAAAGGTGAAAGATTGAAAGCTTTTCCTCTAAGGTCAGGAACAACCTTTCTATTTAACATAGTACTAGAAGTTCTAGCCAGAGCAATCAGGCCAGACAAATAAATGAAATACATCCAAATTGAAAAGGAAGAAAGAAAACTACCTTTGTTTGCAGATAGCATGATTTTACATAAGAAAATTCTAGAGACTTGACTTGTTAGAATTAATCAACAGATTTAGTAAAGTTTCAGGATATAAAATAAACATACAGAAATAAGTTGCATTTCTATATATTAACAACAAAACATCTGAAAAAGAAAGTTCTATTTACAATAGCATCAAAAGCAATAAAATCTGAGGAATAAATTTAACCAAGTATGTGAAAAATCTGTACGATGAAAACTATTTTGGTGAAAGAAATTGAAGAAGAATAAATGGAAAAATAATTCATGTTCATGGATCTGAAGAATGAATATTATTAAAATGTTCCTGCTACCAAGGTCTTATATAGATTCAAAGTAATTCTTATCAAAATTTTAATGGTATTTTCCACAAAAAATAGAAAAACAAATTCTAAAAATTGTATGGAGCCACAAAAGACCCTGATTAACCCTGAATATCCAAAGCTGGAGACATCACATTTTCTGATTTGAAATTATATTTCAAAGCTGCAGTTATCAAAATGGTATGGTACTGGCTTAAAAATAGGCACATAGACCAATAGAACAGAAGAGCGACTAAGAAATAAACCTGTGCATATATGATTAATTAATTTGTGACAAAAGACCAAGAATATAAAACAGGAAGACAGACTCTTCAATAAATGATGCTAGGAAAACTGGATAACTACAAACAAAAAAAAATGATTTTTTTGTTTTAAACGATGACAGAAATTAACTCAAAATGGTTTAAAGGCTTAAACATAAGACATGAAAGCATAAAATTTCTACAAGAAAACAGAGACATTAACAACTTTTTTGGATATAATACCAAATGCATGAACAACAAAAGTGAAAATAAGGAAGTGGAACTACATTAAACTAAAATGGTTGAGCATAGTAAAAGAAACCATCAATGCAGTAAAAAGGCAACATATGGGATGGGAGAAAATATTTACGAATTATATATCTAAAAAGGAATTAATATACACAATATTTAGAGAACTCATACAGCTCAATAGCAAAAAACAAAACAAAACAAAACAATATCATCAAAAAATTGTCAGAAGAACTTTATAGACATTTTTCCAAAACATATACAAATGGCCCACAGGTACATGGAAAGATGCTTGACATCACTAATCATTAGGGAAATGCAAATGAATTCCACAGTAAGATACCTGTTAGAATGGCCATATAAAAAGTCAAGAGATAATAAGTATTAGTAAGGATGTGGAAAAAAGGGAACCTTGTGCATTGCTGGTGTAAATTTGTACAGTCACAATGGAAAAGAGTATGAAGTTTCCTCAAAAATTAAAAATAGAATTACTTTATGCCCCAGCAACTCCACATCTAGATATTTATCTGAAGAAATCCAAAACATTAATTTGAAAAGATATATGCATCCCTATGTTCACTGCAACACTATTAACACAAGCCAAGGTATGGAAGCAACATAAATGCCCATCAATAGACAATCAGGTAAAGAGGATATGATCCACAAATACACATACACACACTGAAATATTACTTGGCCATAAAAAAGAATGAAATCTTACCATTTGTGATAATTGAATGGATCTAGAGGGTATTATGCCAAGTGAAATAGGTCAGACAGAGGCAGATACTGTATGATCTCACTTATATATGGAATCTAAAGAATAGAATAAACAAAACAGAAACAAACTTATAGATACAGAGAACAAACTGATGGTTGCCAGATGGGAGGGGGTTTGGAGGGTTGCGTGAAAAAGATGAAGGGATTAAGAAGTACAAATTAGTAGTTACAAAATAGTCACAGCATAGGGAATACAGTCAGTAATATTGTAATAACTATATGGTGTCAGTACTAGACTTATCAGTGGGTATCACTTTGTAAATTATATAAATGTCTAACCACTATGCTGTACAACTGAAACTAATATTGAATATCAATAAAAAATTTAAAAAATGTAATATATATACACGTGCATACATGCATACAGTGGAATATTATGTATTCACAAGAAAGGAAATCTTACCATTTGTAACAACTTGGATGAATCTTGAGGATACTGTATTAAATAAAGTAAGTCAGAGGAAAACAAATACTGTATGACATCACTTATATATGGAATCTATAAAAAACAATCTTATAGAAACAGAGAGTAGAATGGTGGTTATCAGGGACTAGGGGATGGGGAAAATAAGTATACACTGGCCACAGGGTGCAAACTTCTAATTATAAGATGAATAAGTCTTAGGTATCTAATGTACAATATGATGATTATAGCTAATAAACTATTATATACTTGGAAGTTGTTAACTGCGTAGATCCTAAGTGTTTTTACCACAGAAAGGATGATAATTATGTAACATGATGGAGGTGTTAGCTAAAGCTATGGTGTTAATGATTTTCCAGTATATAAGTATACCAAACCAACAGTTTGTACACCTTAAACTTACACAGCACTATGTCATTATATCTAGATAAAGTTGTGGTTGAAAAAGGGTAGGGCTTGTCACTCTCCCCATTTTAAAGAGTTAAGAAAACTGAGCAAATAAGAAGAGCAAGTTGTGAATCCAGGTCTGTTAAATTCTAAAACCATTGATCTTCCCAGCCTTATGCAATATAGTGCACATGTTAAATGAGCATGTGATCTAGCTTTTGCTGGTAAATTGTATTAATGCTTCCAGTTCTTCAATGCTTCCCATATGTATGCCTTTGCCATGTAGCTTCCACTTCTTTACTGTTTCCTGCTATATGCCTTCTACAGTGTAACTAGGGCTCTTTTAGTGTGGGCAAAGAGTAGTGCTCATTTTTCAACTCTGTTCTCAGCCATGTGACTTGACTTTGGCCAATGGGATATCAATAAGCATAATGCAAGCAGGGACTCAAAAGCATTTGTGTGATTGGGCCTATCCTCTTGCACCACTGCCAAAACCTAGAGAAAGATTCATTGGTCCAGGGGGAGGATAAGAAACATATGACATAAATCCACCCAACGTAGGTCAGCTGAACCCAACAAGTTGCAGGCACATGAGTGTGTCTAGTCAAGACCAGCAGAACCAGTCAGCTATATCCTGCCTAGTTTGGCCACCCTCAGCCAATCTACAGATCTATGAAAATAAGTATCTTCATTTTGTCCAATGTGGCAACAGGAAAAAAGAATGGCCTATGACAATTTTTCGATTTGATTGACTGAATGGGAACTGGAGCCATTAATAAGAATATAAAATTTAGGGGAATTTTCTAATTCACTTCTGGTATATTTAGTTTGAAGTACCTTTAGGACATTTTAATATTTCCCAGATATTTTTCAATGGCAACATAATATCTAAACCCATCTATGCTTCCCTCACCTTGAGGCAATTCCCCATAATGCATGAAAACAAAACCTTAGTTTCTTAGAGTTAATATAGTAAAAGTTTTATTTCTAAACTAATGATTTTCATATTGTCCCCAATCCTGATCATTGACTACTAGTTTCAATTGAATAGAATATTTCCACTTTCAAAGCTAATATTTATCCCTTCTATGTTTTGGATCACATTTTCTCTCTAATTCTCAAAAATTGTTTATCATTTGTTCCCTTCTCTTTCTCCTATTCAATTGCTTCCTCTTGATTCCTTTAAGTATACTGCATAAACATCATCAATCTTTGATTTATAAATAGTGATAGAGACAGAAATAGAAATATACACACACAAACACATGTGCATAACACACGTGTAACTTAAAGTTTTTCTAACATATTGAGTAGAAGTCACAAGATAATGGAAGTAGAGCAATAAGAATGTGTGTGGGTATAAAGGCTGAATAACCCAAGCTATGATCAAGGGAGAGGAAGTCATCTTAAACACTAGCAAAAAGTAATGCTAGATTCACATAAAATTAGGTCTATGATATCTAAGACTTTGGATTCCAGACTAAGGAATTGAATTCATTTTGTATGCAACAGAAAGTCACTGTAGATAGAATTCTTGATGTTTATATTTGCAGCCCCAATTAAAGTAATTAATTAATTTCAGTTTTTAGATTAGCTCTTTTCCATTCATTCAGTTATTCATTCTATCATTGTTTATTGAACATATTTTTTTGTCACAATCCATCCTGGGAGAGGGAGTTATTCAGAAAAAAAAAATGCACATCTGCACAGTAATATTCAATTACTTCTGTATACTCAAGCTTTCTATGATTTTCTTCTATGTATATTTTTAAATTATTTTTCTTAATATTAATTTTAGTCCCCTGCGCTATTTTCTTAATTTAATTTAAAATCAAGTTATTTATTTACTTCAGTGCATTATCATGAAGAATATAAACTAAGGTTGAAATTATTAATGAATTGGGGCATAACACGACAATTTTCTTTTCTTGTCAGTCTTCATCTTTTCTAACATATACTCATATGCCCATTCATTTTGTCAGATATTGCTCAGATTTGGGTCAATCACTATAGATTTGTGATTAGAGCTTTAAGCCATGGTTTTGCAGGGAAAGAACAAAGGACATTGCCAGTATAAGGAATAGTATGTACAAGCAAATGGAAAGAAAGCAAAAAGGTTAGTCGATGTTAATTTTTTTAAAAAATAGATATGGGAAAAATTATTTGGATCAGTTTGCCAATAGAAGCCAGAGAAAGAACACCAATATTTATGGGTATCCAGCAATGAAAGGACAGTTTATTAAGCATTAAACCAGAAACAGTATAGCATTGTCACCACATAGTATAAACATGAAATACAGAAAGATCTTGATATCTGCTGCAGATAAAACTACATTTATACTAGGACCCCAAATAAGAAGTTAGTCTTCCAATTATAACATTAGTGTTTCTGTTTCTTTTGCTGAAACATGGCAGAAAACAAAAAAGATGATTAATGTTTTAACAGATAAGTCTCACTACCAACTCACTCATGGTTGATTGGTCCATGTGACTCTTCCTACATTGGGACTTTAAGCTCATATATGACATACAATCCATCAAGAATGTCTATTGAGACTCAGTATATCTGTTCTAATTCTCAAGAATAAGAACAGAATGATCAGTTAAGAGGCTGTCACAGTCATTCCGGTGAAAAGGTAAGACTCAGACTAAGGTGGTTGTTTATATAAAAGAGTGATTTGCAAATCCAAATTGTCTACATTCGTAACTAACATTTTTGAGCAAATGTTATGTTAGAATTCAATCAAATTAGCAAAACCATCATGAGTGATATAGGAATTTATTATAGTGATTAATTTTTTTTTATAAGATTCTGGGAGCTGGTTAGGCAGACTGTGGAAATCTGTTGCCTTTGACTCTGTATGTGACTGGGGAGAGTGTGGGCAAACTGGAACTTGCAAGGATGAACGGGAACTCAACAGGATGAATTGAAGCCCATATTCATTTGTCCCAGCTTCTAAGACTCCATCTTGGATGAAGCAGATGGCTGATATATTCATTACAGAGCTTCACCTGTTCCTGGCCCAGGATCCAATGAGGCTGAAGTTGGTGATTTGGTCTAATTCTTACTGATTAAGCAGTCTGTTTCTCTAGATTCAGCTTAGCTAAACTAATGCAATACTGGAAAGAGAATTCTATTCACGTTGTGTATGCTTGTGTTTTCATTACATTAAAATAAATGTAAATAAAAACCAATATAAATAGAAGTCTATTCCGAAATCTTAAGAGACTATTTTCGATGAGGTCACACTACAACGACCTAGAAGTTGATTATTTAGGCTTTGTGATTTAGGGAAGCAGTACAATCACAAAATAGTCTGTAAAGTAGTTGTAAGAGGAATTTGATGAGATGATCATGAACTGTTGACTTTGAGGTGAAGGCAAAATGTTCAACAGGAGTAGTCTAATACATATTAAATATATGAATATGAAGCATTAGACTGAAGCATCAATTGGGAGATAGTTTGAAATAAGCATAGAGATGGTAGCCATGTAGGTTAATAAAAACATAAAAAGTGAAAAGATATTACAACAATGAAGTTCAGGGCTCACTTTAAAACAAACATATCTTATATCCTTTTATTCTTTTAAAATAATTTTATTTAATTTTTTTAATTTTTATTTTTAAGTAGTTGGCTCACATTATTGTGGGGTCTGGAAAGTTTAAAATCTGTGGGACAGATAGGAATTTCAGATAAGATTTGATGCTGTAGTCTTGATTTTAAAATCTATAGGGCAGGCAACCAACTCGGAAAGTCAAACAGCATTTCTGTTCTTACAGTCATGAAGCACAATTTCTTCTTCACTGGGAAACCACATTTTTTATTCTTAAGAGCTGGAACTTTAAACAAACAGAGAGTTATTGTTAAAATATACTGCATTTTATTTTAAAACATAACATTAAAAACTCAAGAGACTTCATGAATTTGAGATTTTATAATTAATTTGACACATATGTGCTTATAAAAAAAGGAAAACTGTTATGTAAAGTTCTAACAGCAGCACTGTATTTGCTTCAGAAATATTTTTATAGAAAATGTTGAGTTTTTAAAGTGTGACAATTTTCTTACATAGAAAAGTATTTTTAAATGCAATTGTATGTTTCTTCCCAATCTCATTAACGTTTGTCTTAATGTTTTATTGTGATATTTGATATTATACTTCCATTTAAATTTGCTCTTTTATTTTTTTTCTTGCTTATTCAAACTTTCCTTTTTTGAAAAGATTATTTTCATTATCAAGATTTAACTTTGAGGTTTTAGAAAGATCAATATTTTTTTTGGCTTGTGTTGTTTATGTGATATATAATTTAATCAACTCAAATGTATAGTCTTCATTTTTCACTTGGAAATTTTGTAGGACTTTGAAGAACTGCTATAGAAGAAACATTTAGCTTTCAATACATGCTGAGAATAATAATTAATAGAAATTTCAACATGTACAATGTATATACAGCTGTCTGGATTATGACTGTAGTAAATCCTTATGTAGACCAGATTTATTAACTTCGATAATTTGTGTGTGTGTGTGTGTGTGTGTGTGTGTGCACATATATACATACATACAAATTTTATTCAATTTTTCTTAATGCCAATTTAAAAAAATAAGAAACTAGATTTTATTTTGCATGTAAACCATAATATCTTGCTGATGTACACACACAATCAATTTTAATATAACCAGGAACATATGGGAATTGTCAAGGTTAAAGAATAGTTAGAGTTAGGTCATATGAAAATGAAAAAGTCATGCTGATAATATTTTGAGTAGAATAAAGTGATAAAAATTACTTTTCTCTTTATATATGAATTTTGTACTGACCTTCACTATACCAACAGCTTTGATGAAGAAATACACAGTACATTCCAGGAAAAGCCATTCAAGAGGAAAAAGTCTTAATACTGACCCAAAATAATATTTTTACTTCCAAGGTTAAAAACAGAGATGTAATGTCCTCAGTGGTTGACTTTCTTAGGCAAAAGTGATGGTAGTGACAACTACTACCATTATTCAGCTTATTGTAACCATAATTATTATAAAATTGCATTGTATACCATTTCATTCATTCATTAAGTATGAGTGTATTAATGAATAACAGTATTCTTAGATTAGGTTATTTTGAGGCTATTGGAATTAATTGAAACCCTGAAATTATATAATAGCTTATGGAATTTTATGGAGAGTATTAGTGGCTGAATCTGTAATTTCTTAGAAACACCAGAAACTTTTTGTCAGTTTTGTAAATTTTTGTTTATTAAAAGGAATCAAAAATATTACTTTTCCAAACATTCATTGTTTGCTAAATTTTAATTTTCATAGTAGACATCTCTAAAATAAGGAAACTCATATTTTCAAGAATAATGCTATATTATTATATTTAGGATACAGAATATAAACTATATTCTTTCCAATTAATAACATCGTTAACAGCTTAAATAGATAACATTATATATTTTTCTAATATTCTTATATTGGAAAAGTTAGAAATATACTACTTTTCAGGAATGATTCAATAGTAACTACACCAGAATAATGATTATATTCTAATTCATTTAAATATTTTGTAAATACTTACTGATGAAATTATGTATTAAAGAGGACTTTTTGAAAGTAGGACAGTGATTAACCTATAAAGAAAATTTACAAGCTATCTTACATATTTGTGAGTATTTCCAATTTTCAGGATCATTGATGACTTAATTTTATTAACTTGATTTTCAAGGTCACAATAAAAATTGCATATATTGGTAATTGAATTTAAAATTATTTATTTTTCAATTATTATAACAGGATTAAAGGAAAACACTTTTAGAAACACTCTTTCTATAAATAAGAACATGATAAGGCTGCACATTTTGAAACTCATAAAGATCATTTCCAAAGAAGAATATCGTACACTGTCAGGTAGTTGAAAGCCAATTGATCCTTGTTGCACTAGAGGAATTGGGGAAAATAATGGAAGTTTGCTGAGATTTTTCTTTCCACCAAGCTGCTCAACACAGTACTGTATATCAAAAGATGTTGCGTGTGTGTATGTAATACATACATATATCCACATACACATGTATGTGTCCTTTCTTTTTTTCTTTTTAACACACCTGTAAAATTGCATCCTCCTCTTGTTTTCTGGACAGGGAACTTAAGTTCAAAAAATTGAGTAAAATGGGCACAAATATCAAAGCCAGACCATTCTCTTTATCACCAGTTGAATTGGCTTTAGTAGTATCATGTGCAAGAGAGTCCTGCTACATAAGAGCATAGCTCTTTGTAGTGTTGCTTTTTTATTTCTGTGAATACAGTTTCTGCATATACAACTTAAATGCTTATTTAATATAATGCACTGAACCCATTGATTTGAATAACTCCAAAAAGAATAAGAATTGAAAAACAAAACATTAAGGAAACATTATATAAACATTATATATTGTTCAATATATAACTGAGTTCTCTCTTGATTGAAAATTTAAGATGTTTTAGTTAACAAATACCCTATTTATTCATTTAAACTGTAGGATCTCTCTGTTTTGCCTCAGTGTCTCAAAAAGCCTGCAGTTAGAACCTGTTTCTACAAAGGCAATTGTGAGCAAATGAATCCAGAATATGGTACAAGTTATTTCTTCATTATTTCTACAAATTACCTTTTAATGAGCTTCTAGAAGTTTCTTTTCTTTTTTCTTTATTTTTTTTGCTCTGATCTCCCACTTCTCTGCTTTACCTTCAGATGTTTTTCTTTTTCATCTCTTTCATTTTGTCAGAGACCCATGTCCACCTTGAGAAAGGTCATCTAGAAATTGAGCATTACTTCAGGCTCTACCCAGGAATAGCTGAATTTCCTTAACCAAGTCACTAAAGAGATGGCCTGGGTCTGTTGGACTTCTCAGAGGCAGCATCAGTCATATTCCTGTTAGGAAGGAAGTAACTTTTACAAAAACAGTGAGGAGATTAGTCTGATATCCATTGCTAAATCTCTGCTGTGGGAGATCAGCATCTGTGAAAACAATTTATAAGTTGAAAGAAAATAAAACGTATAGTTCATTTTCTTAAATATCTAAACCTAATATGAATAGTTAACATCAAGAGAGCCTCCTCTGACTAGCTAGGTACAGTTACATGAATTCAGAAGATGTTCACATCTATTTATAACTACACTGGTGTCAAATACTACCACTAGATGATTCAAGTTCACACTGGAGATATGGGGCTGATGTCTGTGATTTGTGCTGCTATATATATTGTTGATGATGGTGGTTTGTTGTTTTAATCTCCCCAAAAGTGTACTGTTCAAGTTTGAGATTATTTCAATCCAGTGATTGCAATGTTTTTTTAGGAAGTTTGGAAATATTAAATAAATGGGAATTTAATATAAGACTTTTATTTATTCTAAAATATAATTTTACTTTACCAAGAAGTTGAAATAGCCATAGAACTTGAATACTGAAAATAACTTTGGAAAAACTTGTATAGTTCTTTCTTATGACTTATCTTATGGTGCAAACCATACATTTCTAAGGTAATACCCTGGGGACAGTATATAGCTTCCCAAATTTTTTAAATTTTATTTTTTATTGAAGTAACATTGGTTAATTAGGTTATATAAATTTCAGATGTGCAATATTATAGATCGACATCTGTATGCATTACATCATGTTCACCACCAAAAGTCTAGTTTTCATCTCTCACCATACGATTGACCTCCTTTACACATTTTGCCCTTCCTTCACCCTTTTTCCTCCCTACTAATCTCCAGTTTGTTGTTGGCAATGGAAACAAAAGCAACAATAAACAAATAAGACTACATCAAACTAAAAGCTTCTGCATAGCAAAGAAAATTATGAACAAAGTGAAAAAGTAACCTATTCAATGTGGAAAGATATTTGCAAATTGTATATCCGATAAAGGGTTAATATCCAAAGCATGTAATGAACTCATACAGTTGAACAACGAATAAAACAACCCGATTAAAAAATGGGCATATGATCTGAATAGACATTTTTTTTTTCCAAATAAGACGTACGGATGGCAAACAGGTACAAGAAAAGTTGTGTAACATCTCTAATTATTAAAGAAATGCAGATCAAAACCACAATGAAATATCAACTCACAACTGTCAAAAAGATGTAAGCACTCTATGTTCATTGTAGCATTATTTACAATAGCTAAGAAGTGATAATAACCTAAGTGTTCATTGACAGATGAATAGATAAAGAGGATATTATATATATATAGATAGATAGGTAGATAGATAGATAGATAGATAGATAGATAGATAGATAGATAGATAGATAGATATAGATATAGATACAGATATAGATGATAGAATATTGCTCAACCATAAAAAGATGGAATCCTGCCATTTGCGATAACATGGATGGACCTCGATGGTATTATGCAAGTGAAATAAGCCAGACAGAAAAAGACAAATATTTAATTTCACTCATATATGACATATAAAAATAAAAACTAAAAATTGAATAAATAAAACAAATGAGAACTTACAGACTCAGATTTTTCTCCCCATTGTTTTAGGGAACTTTATATTTGAAATGTATTTAATTCTAGTTTTAAGCTTTTTTAGAATAATCATATTCATAATAACATTCATTAAAGAGTGTACACAATCCTTTAGATTTAATTCTCCCAAGAGATGTTACCTATGTGTGACAGTGGTGAAGTGAGTCTCAGATACTCTTGGTCAAGATCACCCAGTTACCTTTGGACTGGGGCAGGATAAAAACCAAGGTCATCTGACCATGGAACTCACTGTCTTGAGCACTCAGTTTTGTGGGCATCATAAAAAGTTCTTTATATGCTTTATGCTAATGGTGACCTCAGTAGCTCAACTTAATACCAACAATCTCAGCGATACCGTTTTCTCAAATTTTCTAAACTTTGAAAGTTCAGAAATATTTCTCATGATACTTTTAGTTCTTAATTATTTCTTCAATGCTTTTAAGATTTGTTTTTAGTGGTTTCAGCCAAAAAGGAAATGATTTCATTTAAAGAAGTCAAAGTGTAACATAACCTTCTGTCAGAGTCCTGTTGCTGAGGGGACATTGTGTTCTGATTTAATGCCATGGCCAAAGAAAGCTTTATCTATAAGAAAAGCTGTAGATCCAGGGAAAGCTTTAATCTTAAATTAAGATTTAGGATAAATTACAAAGAAGCATTCTAGTTGAGTCTAGATAAAACCAAGATGAATTTGAACTTTGGTTAATAACAGTTAAAATGGAAAACAAAGAGTTGTATATCTAGGGATATAATCTTTCAATATTGCTTTGTGATTTTACATGTGAAGAGTTATGTTGAATTCTTGAAGCAAAGAAATGTCAAGATAGAAATGCAGGTAGACCTCCCTGTCAATGAAAAATGTCTTTTTTAGGCAACAGACATGTGAGGGACACAGGATTTACTCTTCCCTCAAGGCCCTGGTCTTTAAAGGGTAAAAAGAGGCCAAAAACCTTCAGAGAAACAAGCTGCCCTTTGTACATGGATATGCTCATTTAAGTCACATTTGCAGTTATAAGAATCACATCATTCCTCCTTTTCATTTATCATTTCAAATTGCATAATATAGCACACAAAACAATTTCACTTTACAAAAAGAAACTAAAAGTGAGAGCTAACAAATAATGCAGTGAATGTTCTCCTTTTTTCTTCTCCTGTCTATATTTCTCCTCTTATCATGAACACACACAAAAAAACTAATAGTTTTGCTAAAATAAAAAGACTTATTTTTTTAAATTTCTATGTAGTAATCCATTAGGCAATTATTCTACAATTTATTTGACCATTTCCTAATTAAGAGACATTTTTGGTTGTTTCTGTTTTTTATTGTCATTTTTGCTACTGTGATAAAGGTACATTGAACATCATTTGATAAGAATTTTCCTGCAAATGGGTAAGGATTTATTTAAAATATACTATTATGTAGGTCCGATATTATACATATTTCACAAAGTTTGCTATATTGCTGTTACTTCTACTGTTTTACCAGTTATACTCTATAGTTTTACACTAGTTAGTATGTTTTTTAAATAATGTCAAATCTAATGGCTAAAAAAATGATTATTTCTTAATTGAAATTTGCAATTTACTGGTTACTTTCATGTTTTTGTTGGCCATGTATATGTCTTCTACTCAGAAATGACTGTTTTTATAATACACCAATTTTGCTATTTACTGTTTGGCTTTTCTGTTTATATATAAGGGTTAATATGTTGATAAAATGTATTGATATTTACATGTTTTAGCCTTAAATCATTATTTTCTCTTTACTCATTTTTATTGCTATTTGTTAGTCATATTCTTAATGACAATACTGCTGCTGCCTTTTACATAGAGAATTTTTAGAGGTTGGAAACTGTCTTCAAACTGTATAACACAGTACCAAGCACAAATAGATACGTGTGTGTGTGTGTGTGTGTGTGTGTGTGCATGTGTGTGAAAATTATGATGAATTCCTAAGCTATACATAAATAAGGCAAATATAATTTACATCAAGTAAGATATATGACTAGATTTATGTGAACAAAGTGGAATTAAGCATGACTGAATGTGTTTGATGGTGTGCGGGGTCTACAGTGTGTGTTTTGTGGACTCTAACATTTGAGCTGGGTCATTTGGTCATGTTTCTTTCTGCTATACATGAGATAGATCCACGTGTTAATCAGCTCAGTTTGTGACATTTATTTATAACCTATGATTAAACTCATAATAGACTGCCCAGAACAGAGCACAAGGTCGAGGAGAGAGTTGGAAATACTAAATGAAAGTGGGGATTTATGGCTCTCCAACTTGAACAATTTTGTTCATCAAAACTAGTCTCAATTAGTGGTTCAAATAGTTTGTTTCTCACTGAATTATTTAAATTATTGCAATTAAAGAAACTCAACCATATTGTTAAGTTTGTTTGCAAAAGAAAAAAATATGTCCTTTATAAATTTGAGGAGACGTTTTTAAATTGGAGCATGTGTTGTTATAAAGGTATATGGCTCATGCTAACTTTTTAAATGGATTTTAAGACAATTGTATCTAGATGTCTGTAGCATTTTAAAAGAACTTGAAGCATAGCAGAGGAAACTATAGATATAAACATCCTGTGAAATACAAAGATGTTGATCATTCTGAAAAGTTAAGATCAGCTGATAATATTTTTTCCCCTGAGAAAATAAATAGGTATTTTAAGACATCAAGCATATACAAGAACTACAATGCTGGCTATGTATGATCATGCTATATGAGTATTACAGAAACATGTAAACTGAAACATTATTTAAAAATACCTACGTTTCTATCACCACATCCAGGTCTCGAATGCACATTATTGTACCCCATCATTTATAGAGCATCTTAAATATCTGCATCAAATTAGAATGGGTGCTTCTCTTATGTATGTTTGATTTAACTCTGGAAAGGAAAACATTCCATTAGGAGGCAATTTTAAGTGCTGTTAGTCAAAAATCCCAATTTGAAGTGTGTATGAACTTATGGCAAATAAAATGGACTATTATTTAAAGGGAATTTTTGTTAATAAATTTTATTGATAGCTTAATAGTCCACGGAGAGCAAATATTCAAGAAAAAGTCAATTATAAGAGAGAATAATTTTTACATTTCAGAGGTCAAGGAATATATATATATAGATTTAAAATATATATATATATATATATATATATATATATATATATAGATAGATAGATAGATTTAAAATATATATATATATATATATATATATATATATATATATATATATTTAAAATCTATATATATATACCCCTCTTCTCAGTATTTTTTCAGTCTTGACAGTATTAACATTTTAGGCCAGATAATTTTCTGTTTCTTTGTTATAAAACAGTTGTCCTGTGCATTGTAGGATATTCAGTAGCATTCCTGGAAGCTACCCACTAGATGACAGTAGCATCTCTGTGCTTTGACAACCAAAATGTCTCTAGACATTGTCTCTAGATGTTTCCTCTTGGAGGAGAAGGGGCAAGATTATTTGGTTAAAATCACTCATATATTCCATTACTGTTACTAATGTAGAAGAGACTTCTTCATGAAAAAGGTTTACCTGTAAGTATGGCTGTTTTGCTTTACTAGTCAGTTTCTTTAAAATGATCTACTTGTTTGCAAATGTAGAAATAATTTGAGACTGTTTTTCTGCTTGGATAGAACTCATGATCAGTATACTGGATTGGCTGAATAACATTGACTAATTACCACTTAAATTTATATATATGAAATTATTGCTTTAATTTTAGGCATTTTTTTTCCTTTTGAAACTTTACATGTGAGGAAGTCAAACTTGAGTTTGAAACTTATACTTCTAAAAAGTTTACTTGTCCCTCTTGAAGAAATAGATATTTTTGACGTCTGAAATAACTGGACATTCCTAGAACAATGCTAACACAGGGGGTTAACAGCTTGCACTTGTACAAAATACTTGAAATCATTCAGAAAGCCATTATTATGACCTTGTGCTGACCACATTCTATGAAGTGTTACATGATCAGGGATAGGGAAGTTGGTTAATGGAAGTTATATAGTAGCTAGATGTATCCTTGTCACACTTCATCTAAACTGATACATTGCAATGGTCCACACTGCTCAGACCTGGCAATTACTGTCCAATTCCAATCTATTCCACACTGCCACTATAATGAAAAATAATTAGGAGCCTGAAAATGAGTTTTCACATGAAATGGTTTCAGTGCTTGGACACAATCGCCTTTGGCAGATGGCTTTGGGTTTGCTTTAATATAATAAAGACAGTTAATCATCTCTAAAGAGTGCACTGAATGAATAAACTTTTAACACTACTTTCTGCAATGAAACTCTTATATTGATCAAATGTTTAATGTTCAGGGGTGGAGGTTGCTTTGGTCGAATTGCTTGGAATGAGCACATAAATCACTGAAAAAGAAATGTATTAGAAAAGAATAAAATTGGGTCAAATTATCTATTATTGATGGAGAAAACTTAAAAAGCTGAACACTGTTATAAACTACTCTTGCTGAACACTGTTGCTATGATATATAAAGGCATTTTTAGATGTCTATATGAACACCCTTATTTTGATAAGACTGAAATAAATCTCTATAACAAAGAAATTATGTGTGAAGGAGCAAAAATAATCTCTTCAACAAATAGTGCTGGAACAACTGAATATCTACATACAAAAAAAAATGGAATCTAGACACAGAACTTAGTCCATTCACAAAATTTAACTCAAAATTTATCATAGACCTAAATGTAAAATTCAAAACTATAAAAGTAGAAGATTATATAAAAGAAAATCTTGGGTGTGGTATGCTTTTTAGATACAACACCAAAGACATGACCCATGAAAGACCGATGAAAGGACTTAATAAAATTAAAAACTTCTGCATTAAGAACTGGTGTCGAGAGAATTAAAAGATAAACCACAGGCTGGGAGAAAATATTTGCAAAAGACATCTGATAAAGGACTGTTATCCAAAAGATACAAAGAAAACTTAAAACTTAATAAGAAAACAAACAACCCAATTAAAAAGTGGGCCAACACCACACCAAAGATTATATACAGATGAAAAAAAAAAAAAGACAATCCATACTGTATGCCATCAAGGAAATGCAAATTTAAAAACACAGATACTACTACACACCTATCAGAATGGCCAAAATTTATAACTCTGAGAACACTCAGTGCAGATGAAGATTTGGAGCAATAGGAATTCTCATACTTTGCTGGTGGGAATACAAAATGATACAGCCACTTTGAAAGAGAGATTGGCAGTTTCTTACTAAACTAAACATATTCTTACTATATGATTCAGCAATTTGGGTTTTTACCCAAAGAGGTTGAAAACTTATATTCATTCAAAACCCTGCACACCGATGTTAATAGCAACTTTATTCATAATGGCCAAAACTTAGAAGTAATCAAGATATACTTCAGTAGATGAATTGATAAATCAACCTTGATATGTCTAGATAATTGAATATTATTCAGTGTTAAAAAAAATCTATCAAAGCATGGGAAGACATAGAGGGACCTTACTTGCATAGTGCTAATTGAAAGAGTCAATCAATGGCTACATTCTATATGAATCCAACTATACGATATTCTGGAAAAGGCAAAACGATAGACATAATAAAGAGATCAGTAGTTGCCAAGGATGGGAGTGGAAGTGGAGAAATGAATAGTTAGAACACAGAGGATTTTTAGGGCAGTGAAACAATACCAAATACACAACACCAAGAGTACAGTGGACTTCGAGTGATTATGTGTCAGTGTTGGTTCATCTTTGCTAAAAAATGTACCATTCTGGTGAGTGATACTTAAAATGGGGAAAGCTATGCATGTGTGAGAGGATGGAGTATATGGGAAATCTCTGTAGTGTCCTCTCAATTTTGTTGTAACTTTAAAATTGCCCTAAAAAAAATAAAGTCTTTGAAAAAAATGCATGTGTGTATACCCACCTAATTAAAAAATATATATGTATGTGTAAATGTGTGTATTATACATAATGCATATATAATTTTAAAACAAACATATCTCCCATGACGGGAAAGGCTGCCCTCTAATAGAAAACTCAAATTTTAACAACAAGCTGTAAACCATTTATTAATTTTTTTCTAAGAACAAGTGACAAATGATTTCAAATTCACATTTCTCAATTGGGGAAAATATCTCACTGAAAAAAAAAATTTCAGTTCTGTAGAATTAAATTGACTTGTTGTGTGATTAATCATTATTGAATTTCATTGTGAAGAGCCTAAATTCAAAAATGAACTGAGCTATGTTCTGAAAGTATTTTTCACAAATAATATTTGTCATTATAGTGACTTACTGGTTTTATTAGAGACTCTATTTCATAGCATTTAAAAATACTTAGCCAGTGGTAGGTTTCTATTTAAATGATTTGATTTTATAAAACAGCATTGGGGTCCTCGTAGTTTCCAAAATTGGATAATAGTTAAGGTATTTTTATTCATCAAAACTACTGATAACACAACATGTGACTAAATGTTCTTTCTTATTTTATAAGTGTGTTACATCATAATCACTGCTTGAGACTTTGTTTTACTTTAATTGCTTTCCATTAAAGAGTAGTAAGTATTTTGTGAAATATCCAAACTTTAAATGTTAAGCCCAAAATAGAATTGTTTCCATCTCTTGCTACTTAAAATGCTTCATTAGAATCATTTTTTAAATAAATTTGAAACATGTGTAGGAGCATATCTGTAAATGGTATCACAAAGCTTAATATACCATTCTTTATCTACTATTGGCTATTAAATTTTATAATCTTTTTGGATATTTAACTGCTAGTTTTCTGATGCCCTGTTTTGAAATAAAATTTTTGATGAAATGAGTATGGGATTTTTTTGTTGTTGGATAGTTAGTTGAAGTCTTGATGTGCTTACATCCATGACCTGTGTTTCATTTCTGTATTTCAGGTATTATGACTCAATAGTTTGTTTAATAATTCAAATACCAGTTTGAAAAATACCATTGATTATATTTCAGTAGCATTTTCTTTAAACTTATCATGAGATTAAATCCTATTAAGTATTGATGAATAAAATCATATTAATAATCTCTCACTTTTGTATAAATGAGATTACAGTGGAAAACATTTAGAAAATTTTGTCACCTTCTGATAATGTAGAGCAACATGGCATGAGTCAGTTGTTTTCTACAAAGTGAGTACACTTTGCCCTTGTACACAGTCCCTAGCAAAGAAGTCACTTTACACTGCTGCTTTAGAGTTACATCCTGATTCTTTGTGGTTCTGTTACGCTAATATGAAAAGGTTTCCTTTTTAAAGAATAATCAGGGCAGTGCTTCCTCCACTTAGCAACTCTACTCACCAATTTCTAAGAGATTGCAACCTGAAATCAAGACTTTTTCTCACTTGGAGGAGTAGTAAGAACAATAATAAAGCCTGTTGCCATAGTCAGTGCTGGTTCACCAGCTTCTCCTTGAACCAAAATCTTTTATGAAATATGTGATTTTCTTTTTTTATATAGCTGTGATCCTCATCTCACAGTTTTCCATCAGTAAATGACTGGCATATATAAGAAAGGCATAAACCTTGAAATCAGGTAGACATGCATGCAAATCTAAGATGCACTATTTAGTAGCTATGTGTCTGTGAACAAATGCAAAAAAAAGTTACAACACATCGCTGAGTTTCATAAAGTGGCAGATGATAAAATATATGTGCATCTCAAATAGAAGAGGATCTATGGCATAGTAAATCTAAACATAGTCCAGAGTCCATTATTTTTACTAATGTGGTAATTATTCTTTAATTTGAAAACACCTCTCTTTGTGCCCCTCCACATACTTCTTGAATATTTGATAAAGAAAAAGAAGCACATCTAATAACTTATGCATTATTTTATTAAAAAAACAAGGATGTTATTTTTTCTTCATATGTACTAAGATGCAAATATTAAGTTAGTTTCAACTGACTATATATATATGGAAAAATGAAGTGGAAAATTGAAATATGAGAAATATATACTGAGAAAACATTCTAGAGGAAAAAAAAGACAGAATTACTAAGTTGGCCTTTTTTTAGAACAAACTGACTTAACATAATATTTTACATTATATCAATTCAATGGTTAATTTAATTTAAAAAATGATAAATTAATAAAAACTGAAATATGAATGAGACATAAAGAATACAAAGGAGGTAATTACTTAAATTTTAATGTTCACTTTTTGATAAACTTTATTTTTAAATCTTTTTTCCTAGTTGATAAAACTCACAGAATTTAGGTTCAGAATTTAATTTAGAAGTTTAGAAATATGAATCTTTAAGGGTAATTTCTAAATAAAATCAAAAGGAATTAGTCTGGTTTATGTCATTTCCTTTTTTCTGTTTTATTCAATACATGAAAAATTTAAAAATTCAGGTATGAATAAATAAAGGGTTCCTCTTTTTTAGCAAAGGATTTTGCTATTAGGTTAATTTAAATACTATGTTTACTACACTCAAATTTAATGCAATTATATATTAAATACCGACAATATTTATACAATGCATAAAATATATGCATTTTATACTTTTATGCATTGAAAATAATGTTTTTCAACAATGAATTAACAACTGAAACTGCAATTCATCTAAATTATGTAAACACTATTAGAGATGAGAAATTTACCTACATTTACCTATAATTTTTTTAATTTTGAGTGCTTTTGTGGTTTGTAGTATGAGATAAAAAGTTTTTTTTTTCAGTTTTTGTGAAGCCAACATCTAATATATTTAATTTCTACTCATTCTTTAAATAGGTTGCATAGACAATTGACTGACGAGGAAAGTTATTATATTGGAATGTTATTTAACATCAATTTCAAGATTTCTGTCATAGTTGATATATTTGTATAACAAATATATATTTGTTATATATATATATAGTTATATATATAGTTATATATATATATATATATATATATATATATATTTCTCTAGGAATCTTTCTTTTAACAACACCTTTATTCCAATTTGTAGTAACCAAGCTGTGAAATTTGATATTGTTTGTTTATAAATATATCTATCTAATTTGAACATCATTAAGCTGCCCTAAATTTATTTAAGAGCTGTCTGAATCTGACAATGGTAGCCCAATGATGAGCTCTTTTTATCTTTATATTTTTCCATTCATCATTATGTTGTTTATACTTGTTCAGCCAACTCACTATCCATGTGCCAGTATTCAGATCCAGGTCAGTATGAATTAATTTCTGCAGATTTAGTAATCATGAGATGTAGCATTGAATGAGTGTCTTTACCTCAGCCAGAAAATTTGTATTTTAGTTCCCCAAACTAAAGTTAATTTAGTAAAAAACAAAACAACAAAAAATGCTTTTTACAAGTTAAAAGCAATAAAACTGTGGAAAAATACAAGATTGTGCCCTCGAAACCTTTCTTTTGCAGATGTATTAATGAGAATTTTACTCTAAGTGCAATCAAAATGTTCAAAATTTTTTTAAATGACAAATCTATCTTCATCTCTGGAATTTCTTCTGAATTTTAGCCAAGACCAGATAATAAATTAAAAAAAAATGAAACATTGAATTTGTTGCAGTATGAGGAAACATGTAAGTTTGAAACTACATAATATGTTTAAAAATAACCCTCAACGTTATTGAATAATATATATGTGAAGGAGACTGGGGAAAATAATATGATAGGCAGATAGGAAGGTTCATCTTGGGAATGGGTTTGTCTTATACCCTAAACTTGAATCTTTAGGAAATACATCATAGAATGGGAGAAATGATCAGTCCTATAATCCAGAAATTTTACTTTGTCCGCAGGGCAGGGGTTGGATTAGAACTGAAGCAAGTTTATTAGATAAATTGTAATTTTACTAACCCAGGCAATGGATGATGAAAACAAGATAAAATAAATAAAAGGTGGACTAAACATTTAAAACCAAATAAACACAAAGTAATAAAAAGAAAACATAGGCAAATATTTAATTTGTATCTGAATTTAAGAGATTCTAAGTACACACGCATTTAATCCTAAATTGAAAATAGATGCATTTGGCAAAAAAATGTATACATGCATTTCTATGAAAATATTTTAACCAAGCGAGTATCAAAATTAATATCAGTTTCTCAAAGCTGAGAAAAATCTGCTTTAAAAGTAAAAAAATAAATAAATAAATTTTAATTGCATGAAAGCAACATAAAAATAATAAAAAGGTATATCATATAGAACTTCTTAAGACAAACTAGCAAAAGATCAGAGTAATTTTCTCAAAAAGAACACAAACTGATAATATAGATAAAGTTTATCCACACTGTTGATAAAAATATATGCAAGTTAAATTCAAAATAACATGTTACTTCTAATACTCAGTAAAATGTCACCAATGTGCTTAAGGCAATTATCAGTGGAAAGCTTGTCTGCTTCTCTTTAATGTATCAATCTTCATAGACTTTGAGGTATTGGTACAGGTATTTTGTCATTTTTTTTAACAAATATTTATCAAATGCTATTATGTTTTATGGACTCTGCCTTATGCATTGAGGATATACTGGTGAACAGGGTCATCATGACCCTCACTTTTTGAAAATGTATAATCCTGCCTGGATGAGTAATTTAATAAAGAATATTTTCTAGATAATAAAATCCCTATTGTTTTAATTACCTTCTTATTCTGAACCTCTTGCTCCTTAACAAATTCTTACATATACTTGGGGAGCAGGCAAAATTAATCATTTCTCATTTGACAGTCCTCATGTTTTTCAAAACCTTGTGTAGGTAGCCTTCGTACCATTGTAAAATGTTTGGAGAGCCTGGTGACTTTTTTGAGGATGTCAGCACAGTGGCCACAAATTAGTTATGAACTTAAGCTCAGTTCTGAACTATGTCACCTGTTGCTTATAAAACAGCTGGGGCTTAAATAACAGCATAAGGGTCAAGACTAGTAGGAATCCTCATATAATACTGTCATAGATATATTTTTGGATTCTCTAGTTTTTCAACACAAGTTTTACGTTAAATATTATTTTAAAACAACAAAAACAAAAACAACTATGTTCCTAGACTAGTCAAGGGCAGTGGAGACACAATGCAGAACATGAGAAATAGAGCCCTTCCTCTAAGGGCCTGGTTCCATACTGTTCTTGATAAACCTAGGACATTCTTTCTTGACTTTAAACACAAAAGGATTAAAGTCTTGTTTGTGCTGAGAATATGGCTTTGTTATCAGACATAAGGAGAAAGCTCAGATTTATTCTAACTAAAGTCAGACTTTACTTGTTAAAGAGCTATAGATTGTTCTGTCGAAGGGAAGGGGAGTTCTCTTACTGAATTGCTTTTACTGAATTAAACTCTTTCATATTGGATACAGACCAAATACTCTTACTGCAAATTATGTTAAGTGGAAGCTATTCACCTGATCCAATCATTCGGTTTCCTAAGAGAAAAATTGTGTAAGTTTTAATAAAAGCCAGGTTGATTAAATGAAAAATATGAGGGGTGCTAAATTGAAATTTTTCAATGGCTATAGTTAACATAATTTTATAATCTTTCAGGCTATAATTATTATAAATTTTTGTAATGATATACAAACTTATAATTTTTCCATATTCTGGTGTTACTATGGAAGTAGAGTAGATTTTCTAGTTTTATTCTTATGTACTAACTTGCTCTGCCTCATTGTATAGGTGAAAAAGTCACCTTATCAGTACGTTGTTTGGTACTATACTTCTTTTTCACTTTTAACAAATATTATTTTATTATTAGTTTCAAGTATACAGTACATTGGTTAGACATTTATTTAGTTTATAAAACAATCCACTTAATTGCTTTTTCCCTTCTCTGGCTCTCCACCTAGCCATTACATTAATGCTAACTGCATTCCCTATGCCCTGCTCCCCATCCCTGTGACCATCTATCAACTATTAATTTGTCCTTCTTTAACTTTTCACCCCATTTTCCCAGCCCTCAATCCCCCTTTCCCTCTGGCCATACCCAGAAAAGTCCTCTATATTTGTGAATCTGTTTTTGATTAGTTTGTTCTTTTTATTCTTTAGATTCTGCATGTAAGTGAAATCATACGGTATTTATCTTTGTCTGACTTACTTCACTCAGCATAATAACATCTAGGTCCATCCTCATCATGACAAATGGTAGGATTTTGATTTCTTTAATTGTTGGGTAATATTCCATTGTATATATGAACCATTACAACTTTATCCAATCTTCTCTTGATAGGCATTTAGATTGCTTCCATATCTTGGCTATTGTAAATTGTGCTGCCATGAATATAGGGGTTCTTAATAACTTATTGTTTTGGTTTTCTTTGGATAAATACCTAGAAGTGCAATTGCTGGGTCAAAAGGTATATCCATTGTTAATTTTTGAGAAACTTCCATACTGTTTTTCATAGTGGCTGTTACTATGCTTTTTTAAAGAGAGTTTTAGTCTTGCTCTTCTTTAGCTCTTGTAAAAAAATAGTTTAATGTATTTAATAGTAAATTTACAGTAGTAACATATAAGACAGCATTAAAAGCATGTAGTTGATATAAGAAAAGGCAGAAAAATATAGTGAATGGATGGAATCTAGTGTATGATAACAGTACTAAAAGCAACTGTTAATTACATCAATAAGAAATTTACTCATTTTAAAAAACTCTAAATGCTGGCACTGTCCAGAAAAATTTAACGCTTTTATTTACAATTGTTATAAAGTCGAACTGCTGAAACTTGTTCATTGAAACATTTTGACTTACATTAATTTTTTACATCCCACATTTATATTGAAAATTCACTCACAAAGAAAACTGTTTACTACTAAAATCTGATTTCTGTCCCTTATTTTTCCATTTACAATAATATACTTTGGTACCATTTGACCCATTGGGAAAATATTTCTAACATTTATAACAATCAATAATGGGAAAAAGAGAATTTTTTTGAGAATGAAATGTTTTCCATCATAGTGGATTATTTTTTAATTAAATTTATTGGGGCAACATTGGTTAATAACATTACATAAGTTTCAAGTGTATATAACATATCTGTATCTCACCGCCTAATTCTTGTCTCCTTTTGTTTCCATATTATTGATCCCCTTTACCATCTTTATTTACTCTAATCCCATTCCCCTCTGGTAACCACTGTTCTGTCATCTTTGCAGTTGTTTGTTTTATTTGTTTCTGTTTTATATCCCACATATGAGTGAAATCACATGGTTCTTGTTCTTTCCTTGTCCTTATTTCACTTAGGATGACACTCCCATGTTTCTTCCGTGTTGTCAAAAATGGCAATATTTCATCTTTTCTTATGTCTGAGTAGTATTCCATTGTATATATGTACCACATCTCCTTTATCCAATTATTCATGGAAGTACAGTTAGATTGTTTTCATGTTTTGGCCACTATGAATCATGTTACAAGGAACATAGGGGTACATGTATTTTATGAAAAAAATGTTCTCAAATTTTTCAGATGGATACTGAGAGGAGGGATTGCTAGATTATATGGTAGTTTTATTCTTAATTTTTTAAAAGAAACTCCATACTGTTTTTATAGTGGCTGAACCAATTTACATTCCTAATAGCAGTGTACAAGGGTTCCTTTTTCCCCATAACCTCTCCAATACATTATTTCTTGTCTTGCTGATGATTGCCATTTCAACAGGTGTGAGGTGCTATCTCATTGTGGTTTTGGTTTGCATTTCCCTATTGCTGGTGCAGTTGAGCATCTTTTCATATATCTGTTGTCCATTTATATTTTTCTTCTGGAAAACTATTCAGGGCTGCCCACTTTTTAGTAGGATTGTTTGGTTTTTGTTGTTGTTGAGTTGTATGAGTTCCTCATAGATATTTTGGATATTAGCCCCTATCAAACATATTTTCTGCAAATATTCTCTCCCATTCAGGGAGTTGCTTTTTGTTTTGTTGGTGATTTCCTTTGCTATGAAGTTCCTTTTTAGTTTGATGTAATCCCATTCATTTATATTTGTTTTTACTTCCTTTGCCTTGTGGGTCAAGTTCACAAAAACTTCTCTGAGATCAACATCCATAATTTAAAAAAATAATAATTAAAATATTTGTGTCATACTCATCAGCACTCATGTCCTTTGACCTGGGCTCCCAGACAATAGTTCGGGGTTACATGGTACCCTAAGAACATTCATTGGAAGTTAATGCTATCCCTATACCTAGTTTTGTTAGCTTTTTCAGGATCTCTAGCAAGAAGAATAGGTGTTTTCTCTTCTCAGTTGAGCAATGCTTTTCCTTAAGTAACCTATCTGTCAGAATTAGCATCATAATATCATAATTTTGCTTCTCCATTGTTATGACACCACTGTTACCAAAGGTGAGAATGCTTTAAGGAAATTAAAATTTATTTTATTCTCAAGAAAATGAAAGTCAGTGGGTCCAGATATAGAAAATAATGGAGTGGTTTACTAGGAAGTTTTAGTTTAGCTTTATTTTTCTCCAATTTATGATTTATGTAAAATTACAATACTCCTTAATTGTGGATAAGTTACCCAAGATTGTCAAGTTTATTTAGGAAAAACAGAAAGTGGATATTAACTTATATCATTGGGTACTTAAATGAAGATTGAAAATACTGTTTTTCTTTCAATCAGTGTGTTACATTTATAGGACATAACATGCATGGAGTCATGTTTCTTTGCTTGTCACTTCACATATAGAATCCCAGCATAACACCACCCAGCAAGCAATGTTATGTTTGTATAGGCAGCAATATGATATTTTTCCTGAAGTTTAAAAGGCAACATAATTTCACATTTCATACAATTTTAATTCAAAAATATGGTTTGAGTGGGGAAAGGTTGAATATCAGATCTTGATTATTTTTTGTCACTGGGCCAAAGCTTGGAAACCATCTCAAGAGGACCTTTATTTTCACCTGCAGCCCTGAAGCATAATTGAATTGCTTGCTCAGGATGTCATGCAGCACTCAATAAGGGGGCAAAATGAACAATTGACTACACAATTCACCAGGTGTGCACAACTTTTCTGTGCATATAGTTAACTAATATATAAATAACTGTTAAAAGTCAGACATTAGGTCAGGGTTTTATGTAGATGATTACTGTCTAAAAGGGAAAGCAACGTCCTTTTATAAGTTATTTTGTTCTTATAAATGAACATATTGAATAATTGTTATTGTAATTTTAGAGAAAAATTTTAAAGTTAACATTTGTATTAGGTTTTCTTTTCTATTATTTTTTTGTATTAGGTTTTCATTATAAATGCCTCTATTTTCTTGATTCTTTGTTTATTAAGAATAGTTATGAAAAGACACCTATGTAGTTAATATTTAGATGCACAGAAATATTTTTGTAAAAATTTATTCATATCCCTGAAATATTTATTTTGTTTTAATATTTAACAAAAGAATAGATACCCCTAAAGAAATATACTTTAATAATGCTGTATGTAATGCATAGTAATCAGTAATTATTTTATGAGAAAGTAAAAGGATGTTTTTAAATGGAGAAAAGAATAAATAAAATGAAAAATTATACATATTTTCTTACACTTTTATAGAGAAACCATTATCTGATTTCCATTGGCGTAGTGAAAAGTATACTTTTTATCCTACCCATTTGTCATAAATATTTCAGTACAAAATTATTGACAATACACATATTTTAATAGGTTTGCATCCAAACTGTTGTAATAAGAACCATGTAAATGGCTAAGGATTCACTTTGGTAGTATTGTATATTTATGTATCTTTAGACAAATGAATGCCATTGTTGAAGAGTTTTTTTGTGGTGAACCTGACCAGTGTGAGCAGGATGTGGTTTTTATTGTGTTCATTCTTTTGTCCCGGATCTTAATCTGCCATTTTAATAAATATAACAGGCCTTAAACCTGTTAATTTGATTTAATTTTTACAGTGGACTTGTGATTCCCATTTTTGGAGATATACACATTGTCTATTTAAAAATAACTGTATTAAGTTTTTATAGTTAAAAATAAAACTTTGAAAAGTAAAGAGCTCCTGTAACAATGAAACCACAATACACAAATTAGACATAAAGATAGAGGAGATTACAGAACATAAATGTTGCCACTATTGTTTCCATTCTTATGGCAACAGACTCTTCCTACAGTAACTCTGGTGGCTGGAAACTATTCCTAAAATATTTAGAGTTCTTAATAAAGAATCTAAAAAACCTGGTAACTCTTGGGGAGTACCCGGGAACTGAGAAAAAAGTAGGTCTGCATTTGAGTTAGTTATGAGAGCTGACTCAGCTTAAAGAGGTGTTAGTAGTATAACTGTATGAATTGCTCCACTTGGTTTGAGAAATGTTTTGTCTTGTTTTTTCAATTTTAAGTTAAATCTGGCTCTGAGTTTCCACTTAGGATAGTTAGTAAAAGCTCATATATCAGTTCAGATTGCTCTTCATTTTCTACCCATCCTGTTCCAATGCCCCCAGCCCTCCTTGGTCATGCGCACTGGCCAGTGTAGCTCCCATTCTTTCTTCTCCTAAACAGAGCAGTGTCCCTGCTGGTCCTTCACTGCACCCCAGGCACTACTGCTCCATGTACCATACTGGGCAGTCATCTCTTCTGTGGTCTTGCCTTCTTCCAAGTAGGCATGGATGTGGATCCTGGCCTTCACCACCTGCTGGACTCAAATCCAGGGAGAAGTCCACTCTACAGAAGTCTGGGGACTTGACAACTCAACAAAAAGAACTAACCGTGTTTCCTGTGGGATGGAGAAAAAAATGGTCTTTTCATCACTTTTTTGCTGAGTTTGTAGCAGCAAAATAGGCAAGAAGGACAAGATATTGATTAATTTACCATCAACTCCTTTGGGTATAAAAGGCTAGTGACTGCTACTTTTCATCTTCCCTTTGCTCTTTTCATTTCCCTTGCAGAGCTATTTATGTGAAAAAGTATGTACCCCTTTGCTCTTTTGCTTTTGTACAGTTTCACATTTCTTCTACATATTGTGATGCTGATGATTCCTTACGTCTCTATGGATTGTATTTACTGCTTCCTGACTATTATAAGAAGGTTCAAATTAAAATCTATGCTTCTTCATCTTAGTATTATTTTTAAAAGAAAAAAAGTAACTACACTTAACTTCAAACTGACTTTTTTCTTCTATTTTTAAGCCCTTAAAACCAGCAATACATCACACTGTTCAGTTCTGAATTCTTAATAATTTTTCATCACTACTTTGCTACAGTTTAGGTTACAATATGAGGAAGAAAGAGTAATGATAATTGAATAAGTAATCAAAGATAAAGATCACATGAGACAATTAGAGAAATAAAGTTCTTGGTCAAGGTTTTGCTAACTACATAGCAGACTTAGGAGACTGGGTTGGAAAAGTTTTTGTTCATTTTCAAGAATATATTATATATATATATATTTTTTGAAATTGATCTATTTAAATTTAAAATTTAAGTGCATGCAATTTCTCTTAAAATGATTTACATAGCATTGAGAATCAAAGTTAATAATTATGTGGTGGTAGTTTGCTTATCAGGAACACACATTAAAATTTAGGTTTGAACATGTAAATAGAAATGAATGAATAAAACATATTGGGCTGAGTTATTAGCATATTTTAAATTCTAAATGCAGATATAGCAGTAAAACAAAGATTTTATTTCTTGGTTTAAACTTAATGCTGAATAAGCTTCACTTTAAGAAGAGGATACCCATTTTTTATTCAAAGAATTAAAATCTCACAGAGTTTAGGTAGGAATTTATGAAATGGTATCTGATTTGCTCTCAAATGTTGCCTTAACATAAGTAACAGTCAAGTCCATTTTATCTTCATATTTTCCTTTAAATCTTAAATCAAAACAGTCTTTAATTCTTTTAAGATTTGACTGTGGTAACAAAAAAAATCAAAGATATTCATATCTTAAACTCAATGATATGGATACAGTTCTGTTGGAAAAGCAAATGATGCAATTTTCTTTTATATCTCCTCTGCCTCCAATGTAATTAGAAAAGTAGCATTCCATCAGGTCTGAAACTATAGACAAATGTGGCAAAGAAGCCTGAAATAGAATGGCACTCTTGAATTTAGGGAGATTATTAATGGTGTGTACATAGATTGAGTCACAGAGACTTCAAGTATTGGTAATAAATGATAGCTTCCTAAGAAGGACTGAGTATGAATTGATGATGTTTTAATGAATAAAGAAAATATTGCCTCTTTTCCTCTAGACTAAAGTTTGTTTAGTTTCATCTCTGCATAATATTCAAGTG
This sequence comes from Macroglossus sobrinus, assembly GCA_004027375.1. Lineage (NCBI taxonomy): Eukaryota > Metazoa > Chordata > Mammalia > Chiroptera > Pteropodidae > Macroglossus > Macroglossus sobrinus. Next base: position 397,568 of record PVKZ01001364.1, read on the forward strand.
AAAAAAAAAAGTTTCTTTTGACTATAAACTAAATTGATTTATAGCCAGATCAGAAGCCAAGAGATTAGTGCCAAAATAGTGAGATAATAAAATACTGAACTTGAACAGAATCCACATTGCTCAAATATGAGTTGAAAGGAAACTGCTGATCAGCTAAGATAGACCACAAAGGCTTGTCTCTGGTTCCCCTGTTAAGAATGATGGTGATTCAGACCCGCTTTTTGGTTGGTTTCATTCACGTTTTTTATCTGTTTATTCAAGTGGTATACCCAAATGGAGACTACACAAAAAATCTCCATGAATGGTGTCTCCTTAAGTTCAGTTTCAATCCACAGCTCTGAGGATTTACTTAGAGAACTATTGCATTTACTGCCACTAGGCTAGAGAAGGCAGCTCCAGCTCTCAGATTAGGCTTTATTTTCACATAAAGAAATTCTTGCCTACCTAAAACTATGTATTTATTTATATATTTAAGTAACTATCTTTGCTGCTGCTTTGAGTATACAAAAGCCTGACTGTAGGTCCCCACAGCTGTTTCTCATAATAAAACACATTTCAAATATTCTGTTATTTAAGAAACATTCTCTTCACAGGGGTGGCTGAACCTTAGAATGCCGACTCTCATCTCATGAAGTTCAACTTCTTTTAGCACCTTTTGATGATCAGTTCCATCCCACCATTGTTGGCCTCATGTCAGCACATCCTGAACCAAGCATAGAGCTGTGGCTTGCTTCTTTATTTTCTATTTATTTGTTTAAATACAACTGGACTATTTAAAGCTCAGTTATATAAGAAAGGGAATAAGTAAAAAGAGAATATGCAGCTTGATAATGTGCTTTACAAAGTGCTGATTACTGTTGTCACTTTGGGGTCTACTTCTAGTGTACTCTCTTTTCAGTCCCAGAATATTCCAGGTGGCAGTGGCCATCTTTCCTCACTGCCAAGAGTTCCTTCAAGCTTTTATAGAGTACCAAAAATCCAGACTTCAAAAGGGAAGCTGAGATAAATGATGGTTTTGTCTGAAAAATCCTTTATCCCGCTTTCCTTCTATTGCCTCTCCTATAAACTGGCATGGAATTAAATACATTCTTTAAAAAGATATAAACTTTTCATGACTAAATAAAGGTTTCAGAGATATAAAAAATAGATTTAACTTTTAATAATAATAAGGTCTTGCCAAATCCATCAGTTAAAATAATGCTAATAATTATCTTAATATACCTTTAAATTATATATATATATATGTGTGTATATATATATATATATATACATATATATATATATATATATATATAATTGTAAAATTTTTAACTTTAGTTTTAAAAGGTTAAACTAACCTTTTATGCATAAAAGTTTTTTTTAAATAGATACCACCTGCCCATTAACTGGCATATTCACAAGCAGAGATGTCCAGCAACCACTGGCAGCTTGCACATCCAATAGCTATGTGATCAAGTGGAAATCATGCCTAGCTGAACTTTAGGAAAAAATATGTAACATTTTGTATATGGAAAATAGAAGTTAAGATGGTTGAAAATTGGTCAGTCATTCAGTCTAAGATTGTCACTATGTGTAGATCATGGTCTTAGGCAGTGAAAAGGTTGAACATACCTTTAAAACTCTGGTCATAGATGAAGTCTTGTTTCTTTGGCTTGGAGTCTCCATTTGCTTGGGGGGGGATGGTATTAGGGGCCATAGGATTTCTGACTTCTGCTGGGACTTAGGCTGCCATCATCCCAGTCATGTCCCTTTGGCCCAGTTACTTGAGCACTAAAATGATATGTTTCTAACCCCAAGGAGTATAAATTGATTCTATCTAGTCCCTCCCGTCTCTCCCTTCCCAATTATTCTGCAAATGTTGAGGCCTGCTGAACCTTGTTCCAACATGTACCTACTTGCCCCTTCAGGATTCTACTCAGGAAATATTGGGCTGAGCAAGCACAACTGGTTAGTTCTGAGCAAATAAATCAGCTATGTGGCATTTGCCCTGTTTTCTTAAAGACTGTGATACCTAAAGCATCATTTGACCTGTCTGAACTCAAATTTTATTATTTGTAAAAGAAAGATAATAGTAACCACTAATAGTGTTGTAGAGATGAAAAGATGTCATAGACATAAAATGCTTAATATTGTGTCCAGCAGAGAGTAAGTTCTCAATAAATTATGTCTTACATCTTGTAGAATAAAAATCCCTACCTCTATAGTTCTCCTCTATATTTTACTTCATCTTTGATATCCTTCAGTGCTGTGATTCAGGTATATTACACTTTTATACTCTGAGCTATGAGTTGGGAAACAAAGACCAGAGTCAATATCTATCCTTAGGATAGTTACACTGATGAGTTGTTTTTTAAAATATTGTTAATTTGTCTTGGAGGCCTAGCAAGTGCAGTCAAACAAGAGAAAGATATAAAAGGCATCCAAATAGGAAACAAAAAAGTCAAACCATCACTATTTGTGGATTACATGATTCTCTATATAGAAAACCCTTAAGACTCCACAAGAACACTACTAGAAACAATAAACAAATACAGTAAATTTTCTGGATACAAAATTAATGTTCAAAATTCCATAGTGTTCCTATACTCTAATAATGAAATGTCAGAAAAAGAATTAGAAAAAAATAATTCCTTTTGCAATCACACCAAAAAGAATAAAATACCTAGGAATAAATTTAACAAAACATGTGAAGGACCTATATAATGAAAACTACAAGACCCTATTAAAAGAAATCAAAGAAGATACAAAGAAATGGAAAGATATTCCATGTTCTTAGATTGGAAGAATCAACATAGTTAAAATGACCATATTACCTAAAGCCTTAAACAGATTTAATGCAATCCCCATCAAAATTCCATTGGCATTTTTTAAAGAAATAGAAAAAATCATCAACATTGTATGGAAGCACAAAAGACCCAGAATTTCCAAAGCCAACCTGAGAAAAAAGAATGAGGCTGGATGCATCACTCTGACTGACTTCAAATCATACTACAAAGCAACAGTAATCAAAACAGCATGGTATTAGCAGCAAAACAGACACACAGACCAGTGGAACAGAATTGAGAGTCCAGAAGTAAACCCATATCATATAGGCAAATACTTTTTGATAAAAAAGCCAAAAACATACAGTGGAGAAAGGAAAGCCTCTTCAGTAAATGGTGCTGGGAAAACTGGAAAGCCACCTGCACAAGAATGAAATTAAACTTTTGTCTATCACCAGACACCAAAAGTAACTTAGAATGGATTAAGGACCTGAATATAAAACCTGAAACAATAAAATGTGTAGAAGAAAACATAGGAACTAAACTGAAGAACCTTGGACTAAAAGAGAGTTTTACGGATTTGACCTCAAAGCAAGGTAAGTAAAAGCTAAAATAAATGAATGCGACTACATCAAACTAAAAACTTCTGCTCAGCAAAAGAAATTATCAACAAGGTAAAGAGACAACCATCCCAATGGTTGCAAGCAACACCTCTGATAAGAGCCTAATATTCAAAATATACAAAGAACTCATATGATAACAACAAAAATACAAATGATCCAATCAAAAAATGGGCAGAGGATCTGAACAGACACTTCTCCTCAGAGGACATACAAATAGCCAACAAATATATGAAAAGATGTTCAACATCACTATTAGGGAAATGCGAATCAAAACCATAATGAGATATCATCTCACAGCTGTTAGAATAGCTATAATCAACAGGACAAGTAATAACAAATGTTGGACAGGATGTGAAGAAAAAGGAACCCTCATACACTGCTGGTGGGACTGCAAATTGATACAGCCACTATGGAAAACAGTATGGAAGTTCCTTAAATAACTAAGAATTGATCTACCATATGGTCCAGCAATCCCTCTACTGGGTATTTATCCAAAGAGTTGTAACCCATATCTGAAAAGATATTTGCACACTGATGTTCATAGCAGCATTATTCACAGTGGCTAGGGCATGGAAGCTACCAAAGTATTCTACAATAGATGATTGGCTAAAGAAGCTGTAGTACATATATACAATGGAATATTACTCAGCCATAAGAAGAGATGAAATATTGCCATTTGTGACAACATGGATGGATCTCGAGATAATCATGCTAAGTGAAATAAACCAGACAGAAAAAGTTGAAAATCACATGATATCACTTATATATGGGATATAAAACTAAAAGAAACAAGTGAACAGGACAAACAAACAGAGACTCATGGACATGGACAATGGACTAGTGGTTACCAGAGGGTAGAGGGTAAGGGAGGAGTGGGGAGGGAGACAATGTAAAGGGGATCAGATATATGGTAACTGAAGGAAGCTGGACTTTGAGTGGTAAACACACAATAGAGTATATAAATGTCAAAATATAATGTACACCTGAAAATTATATAATTGTATTAACCAATGTTACCCCAATAAACTTAATTTAAAAATAAATAAATAAATAGATAGATAGATAGATAAATAAATAAATAAATAAATAAATAAATAAATAAATAAAATATTGTTGATTTGTACATTTCTTCCTAAGCAGTATCATACTTTTTTTTTTTTTATTGAGCTAGAACCAGAGCTTGTCTGGCATTTTTTAAATGCATAAACATGTGCTTACTATTGTGTAGAACAGCTGTAGTTTGACTGTAGTTGACTAAATCTGATTATGTTTGGTTTATGTTCCTCAAGCAGTTACAAATAATTTACTTATTTGCATTTTATATAATTTTAGAAGTTGTTCTCAGAAAGCCATTATGTGTAGAAATTTCCTCTTTCCTTTTACCTTCATTATTGATTAGAAAAGCAATTGTGTCCTTTGCAGTGGTTATGGAGCCTATGTTCTACTAAATTTGTGAGGATGGTATTATAGTCTCAGAATATGTCAAAATTCAGAAGTAAATTAACTTCCTTGAATCATTTTGCAGCTATTTTAGTGCACTTATAAAGATCTAGTAATGTTTCTGATAAGAGAAATATGTAATGTGACAAATATTATGTTATTATTAAAAGAAAGGAAAAGTAAAGAACCAGTCACTGGGGACTGCTGAGAAAAAATATATGCAGGTATCATCTTAGGGCATTTTTTTCCCTTTAACATCTTCATGCTTTTCCTTGCTTGTTTTCTTTCATTTATACATCTTATTTCTTTCTTTCTTTTCTTAAAATCTCATAGGTCAGTAATTTGAAAAAAAAAAAAGTATATTGCCATTTTAGTAAGGACTTGAGAACAATTAAAAATAAATGTACATAATAGTGTGTATTTTTAATTTTATTTTAGATTTAAAAAATACATTTTTGTAATTCATAAAGTGAGTCCCCCTGCTTACTCTGATATTTTAATGACTTTTATATTCATTTTCTGATAGAAAAATAAAATTATTTGTAAAGAATGCATTGCATTGATCTAGCTATCAATGAACTCCTGGTAGGCTCCTGGTGAAGAAAGCAGCGAAGAGAAAGAAAAAGAGAGACTTTGGGGGTATAGACCATATTTTATGGTACACAGAGTGAATTATAAGAGGATAAAAGTTAATGCTACAGTGTACTCATAAAAGTAAGATTCTTAGGTAGCATTCAAATTAATATGCCAGTCCAGATTTTTTTGGCATAATGAGAACATATTTTTAATGTGTCAGAACAGGGCTTGATTATAACTAAATAAGTGAAAGCAGAGATATGTTGATAAGGTGACCTTTATAATAAAACTAAAGATTAATTGTCTAAAGTACTTTCAGAGCAGGCAAAAGTTTAATAGAAAATAAAGCATGTGAGTCATAGAGCTACCTGACTGTATAATTCAGATGTGTATATTTGAATAAAAATAGCAATTTCAAGTACAAATAAAACAAAAGCCCACTTAAATGAAATGCTTATGTCGTCAATAATGCCTTTTTCCTCCTACCAAGAATAATCAAGATTATTCTTTAGCTAAGTCAGTCTTTATATTCACAAATACTTTTGTTCCCTAAGAATTTAGAACATTTGGAAACACATTTTTTAAAATGTCTTATAGCTATCTCACAGAAAGCAGTTATTCTTTTTTTCTCTTATAGCCTTATTTTTATGAAATCTCTCTTTTAAACAGTATGTTGTTTTATTTTGCAAGTATCACTTAAATATGAAATTGGAATGGATTTTCTTGCATATTTTGGTCAGATTTGGGGTGTCACATTCAGTGTTTGGTGCCATTTTTAGAGTGAGATCTTTTCAAAATCAACTATGTCCTGCAGACATTTTACCTACCCTTTTTTCAAAGGGCAAGAAATGGTCCTAGGAAGCAGCTCCAAAAGTTATGTATTTAAAACGCACTACCTGCCTATTATTTGATTGGGTTTTGTGATGCACTTGATATTGACTGCGTAACATTTTTTTGGAGAACTGCTTCTATCCTTTCTTTCATGCTATGCCTTCTACCTAATATCCTTTTCTCCCCCAGCTCTTTCCTCACCATTTCTCTCCCCTTCAAAATTCTTTCATTCTTTAACACCAAATTCCAGTGCTATCTCTTTTATTAAATCTTCCCTGAACCCACTTCAGTCAGACATATTTATTTTAATTATTGATATGAATTTATCCATACCCCCTCTTAGAGCATCTGTTAGTCTCAAAAACCATTTGAGTGCCTTATAAGGTTATAACTGCTCAATGGAATTTGAAGTTCAGGAGCAGGAAGTGCTTTGGTACCTTGCATAGGTAGGTAAAATAATATTCTGAAAATGTTGCCTGAATATAGCATTATCTTAATATGTAATAATAATAACAAAAATAAATTGCAAGATGCATGTGTGTATATAATCAATTAAAAAATTAACAATTTTATGTTGATGACAGAATCAACTGGGCAATTATTTAATTTGGTCATTGAAACTCATAACCTACTAATTGTCATTATTTGGTCATTTTATTTACAGTAAAATGAATAGTTTGTTTTAAAATTCAAGTTTGCTTAATAAGGGCAAACGTAACCATTAAAATCCAGTCCTGCCAAGATTACTACATATAAGAAGAATGTTTCAAAAACTAAATGGTCATCAAGCAGATCTTATTTTTGTTCCTATTGTTAGAATGCTATTTGTCCTAACCTAAAATTTCCAAAACTTTCACATGAATATAAATGGGGAAAAATATATAAAACATGCATGTGTTTTATATATTTTTAGAATTATTTTTAGTTACTACTACTATACTTCATACTTACAGGAAGTTATAGATCTCTAGTGAAGGATAATCCACATGAAAGTGTGGAAATTTCAACATTGAATTGTCAGGTATTACATTCAAATGGGATATGGAGACTTCTATCTTAGACATATCTTTTGTTACTATAAAAATAGTTCAATCATATATGGTCACAGGATAGAATTTTATTTTTTATGTTTACATGGCTACATCTTTAATCCATTCTCCAATCCTCCCAAGCAAAGATAGTACCAGAACCATAATGAGAAAATGTTAATGAAAAAATATCATACAAGAACACAGACTGTTAAGCTCTACAGGGTTCTCATAGTTATCTGAAGTTACAGAATGGTATAAATTCTATAACACACAGAAGCTGAAATGCCACTGAGAATGTTTCATGTTACCAAGAGAAAATAAGAGAATGAAAACCAGCATCCATACTTCCTCTGTATCATCTGCACTCAATAAACACTGAGTCAAATTCTTTTTTTATTTTTTCCTTATGACAAATATACTTAAGTAATTGAGTGTTTCCATTTTATGGAACTGGGAATTTTATTCATATTAAAATTTATGATCATGGCTTTTCATATGGAAATTTCTAATCCTAAAGTATACCAGGATAAAAGTACAGCTTTTACTACTTCAATCTTTGTAAAGAGAGACCAGATCTTTCTGTTACATAATGTATAATGTATCATTTACAAGCATTCCAGATTATAAGGAAGATTTATTTACCACAAATATTATGCTGGTTCCTTTGAAATCATCACATTATTTCAAAATTTAATCATAATGGATCTAAATAGTTGTAAAAGATATCTTAATAATATATTGAATGCCTATAAGATATATTGCATATAAATACATATTTACAGAATCATTTTTGTACTGTATGGATTTGATGACTTCTCAATAATCTTATTAATTTATCTCCTGACACATAAGCAAACTAGGATAAACCTCCTTTATGCTGAATACTGCATTTGCTACAGTCTCAAAACTCTATTTACTGTTTTTTAATTATATTATGCTATTGAAGTAGGCATTATTAAATGATAAATGGAGGGAAATGACAGTCTTATCATTTTAATTGTTTATCACTTTATATTTTTATAATGTATATTGAATCATAGACACTTAAAATCATATTACAGAATTATTGAGAGAGAAGGGCATTTAAATGTGTCATCTAGCCTAGTGAGTTATAACTTTATTATATCAGCAAAACTCCTTTTTTCCCCAAAATAACATAATTTACAGAACTTTAAAATACAAAACAGATGGAGAGTATAGCACCCCTGTTTTAAAAGAAAGAAGTAAGCTTGTCTTCATACCCTGCAGCAGAACTCAGAACTTTCCCAGAGCATAGTTTGATGACCATTGATCTGACTAATTTTCCCAATCTGTTCAGAATCTTTTCTAAAACATTTTTGACAGATAATCACACTGTCTCTTCTGTAATACTTTCAGGGACAGGGGACATGGTACCTTAAAAGAGAGACCATTTTTTTTAGAAATGTATAAATATTAAAATAAAAAAATCCCCTATATTAAACCTTCAAGTAACATTTCCCCATTCTTTTATTCTTATTTTCTTTAGTGATTATTTTATATAATAGTCCTTCAGATATTTAAAGATGATATAGTCCTATAACTCATGTTACTCTGGGCAGCAATAAACTTAGTTAAAAGTGTTCACATTTCCCTTCTAAAGAAGTGATGTACCTTCTGGCACCCACTTTTGCCTCCCTGGGTGATGCTATGTTCTGGAGACAGAGTGGCTCTGTCCTTTGGTTGTCATTGGAGCCATGAGCACAAAGGAACTATGTAGCAAAATCTAGATGACATTAGAATTCTGGTTGAAGAGCCCCAGAAAGATATAAAGAATCCAATATTTTCAAGTCCTTGAGACCAGACTCAAAGAAAGGAGGACTGAAATGGTAAATAGAGAAGATGAATGAAAATCATTTGGGAGATAGAAAAAAGTTCAAGTTACAACCTTATATAGAAGGAAGAATACACTTTACAGTGGACTTATCCTTATACAGGGAATTTATAATTAAGTATAATAATATGTGTATATGTTTCAACTACTCTGAGAACCACCAGTCTAAATATGAGTCTAATAGAATCTTCTAGATCCATATAGCTATCAGTAGCCACACCTGTCACCCATGTGTTTGGGGTAGTAACTTTGTCATTGGAGTTCTCAGCTGGTTTTCTTTTTTTTTTTTTTCAATTGTTGTTTAATCTGCAGTAGTTACATTGCTGTAAGTGAATGTTCTTCATCAATTCCCTCCTGGCCCTCACATCTTACAGTTTTTCATTTTGTGGAATCAAGTTCTGTTCTATTTACTTTTTAGTATGCCACTATTGCTTTCTCAGAAAGTAAGGTTGGAGTTCACCCCACATTGGGAAATATACAAAAACTGGTTAGATTTTCGATGTTTAAATATGTAGACCAAAAAATATATATATATCAACAACAAAAAATCCAGGAGCAATATAAGGCCTCTGAGAGACATTAGGACACATGAAAATAAAGAAAAAGCACAGAGGAGAAGGTAGAAGAGCATCACTAACTTATGCAACACATTATCTGCTTGCTCCAGGACCAGCTCTTTGATTTATGATACCTACTTTAATTATTAGTACTCTAATTATTAGTATTCTATTTTACATATAAGTAAATAGACACAGAGTACTTAGGTGAGTGATCCAGCTAGTAAGCAATAAAGATAGAATTTTAAAATAAACAGTATGATTTCTGGAATTCAAACTTTTTAAAGCAGCTTTATTAAGGTATAATTGATATACAAAGAATTACACAGATTTCCTGGGTACAGTTTGATAATTTTAGATATAAGAAACCACCCATGATACTATCACCACAATCAAGGTAATAGAAATATCCAACACCTCCCAGAGTTTTTTATATTTCTTATTTTTTATATGTCTGGTAGAACACTTAACATAAGCTTTACCTTTTAAACAAATTTTGAAGTACAGAATACCATAATGTTAACTACAGTGTTGAGAGAACTGGGTATCCACAGAGAAAAAAATAAATTTGAACCCCTATTTTTCATCATACAGAAAATCAATTCACATGGATTGAAGACTTAAACATAAAACCTGAAACTAAGACTCTTAGAAGAATACATAAGAGAAAGATTTTTGGCATGGGTCATGGCAATGGTTTTACGGATGTGACACCAAAAATAACAGACAACAAAAGAAAAATATACGAGAGAAACTAGATCAAACTTCTGCACAGCAAGGGAAATATCAACAAAATGAAAAGAAAATGTATGGAATGTGAGAAATATTTTCAAACCAGATATCTGATAATGAGTTAATTTCTAAAATATATAAGGAACTCCTATAACTCAATAGCTAAAAAACTCCCCAAACTAAAACAACCAACTCAATCTAAAAGTGAGCAAATGACTTAAACATACATTTCTCTAAAGACATCAAATAGAGAACATGTATATGAAAAGATGTTCAACATCATTTATATATCAAAGAAATACAAATCAACACTACAATGAGATATCACCATTACATGTTAAGATGGCAGTTACTGAAAAAACAAAAGATAGCAACTGCTGGTCAGGCCATTGAGAAATTGGAACCCTTGTACACTGTTAATGGGAATGTAAAATGATACAGCAGATATGGAAAACTGGAGATTTCTCAAAAAAAAAATTAAAAGTAGAGCTATCATGTGATCCAGCAATCCCACTTCTGGGTAGTAAATCAGATTCTCTCAGAGATAGCTGCACTCCCATGTTCATTACAGCACTACTCACAATCGCCAAGCTATGGAAACAACCCAGGTGTCCATCAGCACATGAATGGATAAAAAAATGGTACATACAGGAAATATATTCTTTAAAAAAAAAAATTCTGCCATTTGCAACATTATGGATCAACCCAGAGGACATGATGCTAAGCGAAATAAGCCAATCACAGAAAGATAATACTGTATCATTCTTCCTATATGAGGGACATAAAATAGTCAAACATATAAAGCAGAGAATACAGTAGTGGTTGCCAGGGATTAAGGGAATGAGGGAAACAGAGTGCTGTTATTCAATGGATATAAAGTTTCTGGAGTCAGACATTACATTTTGATATTTAACTCTGAAAAAAAAATGAATTAATATATAAAACAGAAGAAAATAGAATACAACATATTTTCTTGCCTCAACAGAAGTAAAAAAAAAAAATGTAATCTAAATAAGTAATCAAAGTATCGGGAAAAAAAAACAACAGGAAATAGGAGCTAGAGAAGAGGTAGGCAAGAAAAATGAAGGAGAAAATGTAAGTATAGGATATATAGACAAAAACAAAAACTCAGTTACTGAATTGTTAACTGCATTGGAGATTGTAAATCAGAACAGGCTTGCCTAAACTTAAGTACATGATGAGGAGAGCTGTGAGGATGTCCTAGTATGTAAGAGATGGGAAAAAATGGAAAAAAGCAGAGAAGAAGAAGAGAGAAAACTGTGATTAATCAACAGTAGCATAACCTGACAAAAACAAGTGGAACAGAGGGCATAATCAAGAATATTATAAGAGGACTCTCTCCTAAAGTAAAAGAAAATTGAGTTATCAGATAGATATTTAATATATATCATCAAATTAAATTAAATGAGATAGGAAGTTAGTCACACCAGAGTGAAATATTTTATTCAAGTCACCTAAAAGGTACAAAAATCAATTGACTTTCATTTGAATTAAAGAGTTTTGAGATCCAAGTGTTATATAACAACATTAATTGTCATTAATGTAGGAAAGCAAAAAAAAAAAAAAAGATTATGGTAGAGCTGAGGAAGTAAGATTTAACAGCACAGTTTTTCTGAAACAAAAGTTGTTTTTAGTCAGTCAGAGATAATTAAAGACATGCCATCAGGAATACATGAGTTACAATAAAGAGGATCAGTAATGAGGATTGAAACAATTTAATGTGGAATTGAAGCTAGTTTATTATTATAAATACAGATAAAACCAAATGTCATTTGTCAAAAAAATGTATTTATTGAATAAATATACAAATATAAGAATTAAGAGTATACACTTTCAAATCTGGTAAATCCAAACTAGAGCTATATTCTTAGATTTTCTAAGAAGAAATAAATAGGAGTTTTTAGGTTAATTTAAAGAAAATTATAGATGTAAGTATGATTTGTTTTAAAATCTGTTGAAGGAGTCACTAGTTGAACTAATTTAAATTAAGTATGTGTATCTCCCCAAATCATGAGAAAAAGAAATGAAAAAAGAAAAGACTGAGAACTAGTGCTGTATAAGAAATGATTTTTTAAAAAGAAAAGCACACTCAGAATATGTAAATCAGAATATATAAATAGAAATAAATTTTGTAAACTCTTAGTTAAAAATCAGAGTTTTGGATTTGGTTAGAAAGATAAATTGGAAAGAAAAATAAACTAAAAGATTAATAGTAGAAAGATGGCTGATAACAAGCCAAGCAAATATTTTGTTTTAAAATGTTAGTGTTCAGTATTTGCCAGAGTATTACAAAATGAACACTGTCATATAATCTTTGTTAATTGGCTAACTTTTTCTTGTCTATGCTGTGTTAACAACACCAAAATTTCAGTGACTTACAAAATTTATATTATATAAACTATGAACTATAGTTTTGTTCTTGTCCACTTGCCTTCTTCATTGTGGCATATAGGATAAAATAACAGACGCTCTTTCTGACATGTTTATTTACTGAAGGGAAAGAGTGGCAGAGGAACCATGCAGTGGCTCTTAAACTTTTTGCTCAGTTTTCAATATTCACATTAGTTGGTCAAAGCAAGTTACGCATCTAAGTCTGAGTCAGTGGTTTAGAAAGTATACATATCTCATTAGAAGTACTGCATGTGGAAAAAAAAAAAAAACAAAGAAGGATCAATCAAAACTGTCCATTGGTAAACACCAAAATCAATGGCAATACTCTCTCTCTCTCTCTCTCTCTCTCTCTCTCTCTCTCTCTCTCTCTCTCTCTCTCTCTCTCTTTTATTATCTAAGATCATGGAACATTTCATTGCATAACACATGACAATGAGAGGAGTTATAGAATTCTCTTATCTGAAAGATTGTATAATTTTGGACAGTAATGAAATCTCCTACACTAGTAAGACTGTAAATAAAGCCAA